>APFE030879621.1:0-133080 GCA_000404065.3 Pinus taeda
GAGATTTTTCCAGGTAAAACATTGAATATCAACAAAAATTTGGAAAATTCACAACAGGAAGAACTAACCAAAATCTTGTAAAAACATTCTACTACATTTGCATGGGAGTATACTGATATGAAAGGTATTAACCCTAAGACTTGCACCCATCATATCTATATCGAGGAAAATAGTAGACCAATCAGACAACCTTAGAGAAGGATGAATCCAAATCTTAAGGAGATAGTGAAAGAAGAGCTCCAAAAACTACTCAATGTAAACTTCATTTATCCAATTTCAAATAGCCGATGGGTTTCTCCTTTGGTTATAGTACCTAAAAATAATGGTAAATGGAGGGTATGCATTGATTACAGGGAATTGAATAAAGCAACTTTGAAGGATCACTTTCCTTTGCCTTTTATCGATCAAGTATTAGATACATTAGCAGACAAAAAGTACTTTTCAGTTTTGGATGGTTTTAGTGGCTATAATCAGATTCAGGTAGCACCTGAAGATCAAGATAAGACCACATTTACCTGTCCATGGGGAACGTTTGCCTATCGAGTGCTTCCTTTTGGGTTATGTAATGCACCCGCAACATTCCAAAGAGCAGTACTAGGAATTTTTTCTGATCTAATCCATGATTGTGTAGAGGTTTATATGGATGATTTTACAGTTTATGGTAATTCATTTGAGGAGGCATTAGAAAATTTGGAAAAAGTACTTGTAAGATGTAAAGAAACAAACCTTTCATTAAGCCATAAAAAATGCTTTATGATGTTTACTGAAGGTATTGTTTTGGGGCATCATATTTCAAGAGATGGGATTAAGGTTGATAGATCAAAAGTTGAAGTCATCTCCAAGTTGCCTATTCCAAGTTGTCAAAGAGATGTTAGAAGTTTTCTAGGGTTTACTGGATACTATAGAAGATTTATAGAAAAATTCACTAAAATAGCATCTCCACTCTTCAAACTTCTTACAAAAGACTGTGAATTCAAATGGGATCCTGATTGTCAAACAGCCTTTGAAACTTTGAAAACAAGAATATCTTAAGCACCTATCTTGAGAGGACCAAATTGGAAACTCCCTTTCCATATTTCTACAGATGCTTTAGATACAGCTCTAGGAGCTGTGTTGGGTTAGAAGTATTTAGTTCCTTATGCCATTTACTATACCAGTAAAAATTTAACTCCTACTGAGTTGAATTATACTGTGACTGAAAAAGAGTTCTTAGTTGTTGTTCATGCAATCAATAAGTTTAGACATTATATAATAGGCTATGAAAATTTTATTCATACTAATCATTTTGCGATTAGATATTTAATGAACAAACCCATTGAGAAGATGGCTCCTACTTTAGCAGATATTCAATATTATTGTGTTGGATAGACCAGGAAAACAAAATACAGTAGTTGATTTCTTGTCTAGGATTCAGAATACTAAAGAAGATTCTCTTGTAGAGGATAAGTTTCCTGATGAATATTTGTTTGCAGTAACTACTAAGACCCCTTGATATGCAGATATTGCTAACTATTTGGTTACAGGGAAACTGCCTCCACATTTATTTCCAAGTGAAAGAAGAAAAATTATTCAGGAGAGTTCGAAATATTCATGGATTTCTAACGAATTGTTTAAAATAGGGCCAGATCTTGTGATCAAAAGATGTGTTAGGGAGGATGAAATGCCAGATATTCATAAAGCATGTCATGATGAACCATGCGGTGGACACTTTGCTGACAAAAGGACATCCTATAAAATTCTCTCTTTTGGATATTTTTGGCCTTCCCTTTTTAAATATGCAAAACAATATGTCAAAAGGTGTGACAACTACAAAAGAGTAGGGAAACCTACCCTTTCAAATTAAATGCCATTGCAACCACAGGTACTCATCGAACCCTTTGAAAAATGGGCTTTAGATTTCATTGGACCTATTAATCCACCATTTAAGCAAAAGAAGTATATATTGGTATGTACTGATTATGTCACCAAATGGGTAGAAGCCAAAGCGTTAGTTTTTGCTACTGAAAATTTAGTTGTTAATTTTCTTTATGAGGATATTTTTACTCGCTTTGGTGTTCCAAGAGAAATTGTGACAGATCGGGGAAGCCAATTCACATACAACTTGGTGGAGAAGCTGATGGAAGAATACAAAATCAAACATAGAAGATCTACTCCTTACCATCCGCAAGCAAATGGTCAAGTGGAGTCTACAAACAATGTTCATGAAAATATCATCACCAAAACTGTTCATCTACACAGAAGAGATTGGGCAGAAAGGCTTCCTGAAGCCTTGTGGGCCTACAAAACTACATGGAGAAATACAACAGGACATTCTCCCTATGAACTTGTTTATGGGAAAGAAGTCCTACTCCCCATCGAGTTCCAAGTCAAAACCTTCAAGATGGCAGTTCAGTTGGGGATGGATCTATCAGAAGCACAAAAGCATAGAATGGAGCAGTTGAATGAGCTAGATGAGATTAGACAAGAAACAATCCTAAGAACTGATCTAGTTCAATATCAAAGGGCCAAGTGGCATGACAAATATATCAAAGAGAGAAAGTTTCAAGAAAGAGACTGGGCATTGCTATTTGATTCTAAGTTTAAAGACTTTAAAGGCAAATTTCAGACTCATTGGCTTGGGCCATATGAGATTGACAAGGTCTTTAGTAATGGAGCGGTAAGAATCAATACCATTGATGAATCTCGAACTCCTCTTATTGTGAATGGCCACAAATTAAAGTTCTATCATAAGCCACTCTCAAAAGAAGAATTTGTCAAGATGTTTCAAGATAATTCTGCAATAAGGCTGGTGAAGAAGAACCTTTCTTCTCCACTAGCCTAGCCTTTGATCTTTTCTTTTCAAAAAAAATTAAAAAATGTATAAGCTTGAAAACCAATCATTGATTGGGAGTCTTATACAGAAAACACAGGGTGAAAATCAGGAACTCCTGACACCCTATGTTTTCCAAAAAAAATCTCTTTCTTTCTCATTTTCTTATTCTATTCCATTTCATTTCCATTCCACTCCATCTCATTTCCATTCCACACCACTTCATTTCAAATCCATTTCATTCCATCAATAAAAATTTTTATGACCATTTTCATCCATTTAGTTGTCATTTATACATATCATTCAGTTATAAGATTGTTGGATCAATTTCCGCAGCTGCTCACTGATTCCGCAGCCAGTTGTGTTTCTGCAGCCACCACTCTGTTTTTCAATAATTTACAGTCAGATGTTAGTTCAACAATCATGAAATCAAATGCAAGTATAAAGACATATTATGAAGACATGAGGTATTCAAAAGTCTCAAAGAGGAGCAACTAATTGAAGACTAATGCAAAATGGCAAACATTCCAAGGTATGAGCAAAAAATTATTTTAAATGGCATTCAAACACATTTTTGCATAGTTCTTAAACCATATCTCCATAATATGCAATGATTGCGTTGATAGCTCATAACCGTTCCACGATCTCTATACGATTTCCCACAATCCTTGCATTCATTTCTAAACAGCCTCATAATCAAGCCTCCGGTATTCACTCATGTTCGGCTATCTTTTGATATTCCACCTGTACTTATGGAACGTGGTTGATTTGACTACGGATTCTCTCAACCGCACAAAATCCGCAACCATTTCATAAATGTGCTTGCATCTACTCTAAAGCCACCCAATTTTAAATACTGCCGGATGCACTTTACTTCCCCTACTATTCTATTGACCTCATGGCTGCATTTCCACGGTGCTCACATAAGACTTCACCTCATTCTGCTCTCTGTTTCACTTCATTTCGTGTACCTATTCTCTGATATCCACTTACAGTCACTGGTCTCCTTCATAAACCCTGTTCATTTTCGCTAATTCAACTGTCCTACCTCTGCTAAACCCTCCTCACAAAGACGAGTTTTAAAGAACAGAAGAAAAGATGGGTCGATTGTTGAGGGTAGAACCAGAGGGACCCAAATTTATGGAAGGATACATGCAAGTGAAGGACATCCTGAAAAAGGCAAAATGGCTTTGGTTTATTCAAAAGTTTAAAGGCTACCATAAGGAGGTTACAAAGGCTTTTGCAAGGTCTTTTGATGGATTAGAGGTGGAAATTGGAGACCTAAAGTTCACAGTAACTGAAGCATCCATAGCAGCTGCCACGGAACTTCCCCAAGAAGGTGAACGCCGGTTTAAGAACAAAAGCATTGGCGATGAAGCTTGGAGAGTGATCCTACGTAACCCAGGTATGGATGTCACTATTTTCAAAAAGGGAATTCCTGTTCATGCTTTAAAAGAAGAGTGGGCTAGTTTACTGTTGGTTGTTCAAAATTTTATCACCTGTGAGGGACGTTTTGGAGCAATGTACATGTACCATACACGACTGTTGATGAATTTCCTAGACAACCAGACCCTCAATCTACCATACCTTTTACTAAACAGTTTGAAAAAGATGTATGTGACCGTCCAAAAGCATCTGGGGGACGTAGAACCACATTTGTATCACCATGATCTCGTGAAAATCTTAATAGAAAAGCAATTAAAAGAGAAAACGGACACCTGGGAGAAATTTTTAATTAGAAATTTCTTTGAAGAACACCAAGAAACCCCTGAAGGAAGTACATCAAAAATAAGTAAGAAAGAAAACAGGTGATAAAAATCAAAGCACTCCTGCTAACACAGTTGAAAGAACTAGTAGAGAAGAAAGATTGTCTAGAAGGAGGAAGGGAAAGACCGAGGGTAAAAAGCCAACAAAATTAAAAGAGAAAAGAAGCATTGAGGTTGTGCATCAAACCCCTTCCTCAGAAGAAGACCATCAAATATTGTCTGAGAGACTAGTTCACCTGTAGGAACAGTCAGCTATGGCCAAAAAGAAAGGAAAAGAAAAACAAAAGGAAGAAGACAGTAGTTTACAGTATGTAAGAAGAAGCAGCAGGCTTAAGGGAAAATGGAGAAAAGCACAAATGAAAGGACCCCATTTTATTGATTTGGGAGGAGGAACACCTGAACAAACTCTAGCTGGCCGTAGTCCACCTCATTCTCAACCAAACATTGAAACTAGCCCTCAATATGTCGACATGAGTCCCTTTCGGCCAGATTTTGAAGTCAATTCTCCCCCACAGCATTTTGGGGACAGCGCAAGGAAAATGACACCCGAAATAGATCCAAGGCAACAAGAAGTGTATGACTACATAGAATCCTTAGAAAGGACAGCCACGGGTCCTAGCACTTCACCCACTCATCCTCACATAGCACAAGAAGCTCTAGTCCAATCGTTGAAACAAGAAGTCTTTGAGTTGGAGGTTTTAAATAAACATATTAAAAATGAAAATGAAGCACTCAAAGAGCAAAGAAAACTGGACAAGATCATCCATGATAATACCATGCTACACCTCGGACTCTGGCAGAAAAAGAACAAAAAATTGAAGAAAAAGTGCAAAAAGATAAGTAGAGCACTAATCAGTCTTAAATTCAGATGCTTGATGAAGAAGCCCAAGATGTTAGCAGCACCAAGAAAGAGAGGAAGAGGGCTGGATGTACTGGCAGAAGCTTCAGAACATATTATTTGAAGGGAGGATAGTCAAAATTTTGGTTGCATGAGGGCATGCAACACCTTCACAGTGGGGGTATTTTGAGTCCCAAACTTGCACCTTTCCTACACCTTTTTCTAGCTTCTTTCCATTCATCTGAAACTCATAAGTCATCAGTATCATTGCATATTAGCTAAAAAATAGCATTTAAAGTGGTTTCTTGACTATGTGTTTGTGTTGCTATTTGAACTAGATTTTTGTTTATGAGCTGTGGAATCTTGTCACTTTCTGCAGCCAGCCAAACTTTCCGCAGTTGTTTTATCAAAGTCTCTATTGCAGGTGTCTTCAGGCGAATCAAGCCACATGGGCAAGTTGAAAACAACATGGACATGGATCGAGTCCTATTGGCTCAGTCGAATTCATCAAAAGAGGCCATAGTCAACGGGGGGAAAAGCGGTGGTCAACCTAAGAGTCCTACGGTGATAAAACTCTGTTTTTCACCACGTGAAGATTTGCATGGCTGTTCCTCAATCTCAGGAGACATATCAACACCTATGGACTACTCCATGAGCCGAATCCAACAGCCACCCTCCAAAGATTTAATCTCCACGGCAGCCATAACGCTAGATTCCTGGACGTGGTTGTTCATGTGTCTTTTATCAGTGCAGATTTTAGGAAATTAGTTATGACATCCTCTGTTATAAATAATGTGTTCTCATACACATATTAGCTAGTCCTTGTAATGTAATTTTTGACTGTTAACAAGCCCATTGTGTTGTGACTCTATTTCTGTGTTATGACTGCATTTTGAATACATGAGAAGACTCTATTTGTAAGCTCAATCCGTGGTTAATAGCTATTGCTCGAGGATTGTGCAGAGGGCCCCTGCACAAGCCGAGGTTTCGTTCATTGCTGTATAGTTTCATGTTTTATTGCCTTGCATTCCTTATGCCATAATCATTCATGTATATATATTACATTGCTTATGGTCTTCACGTTTTACTTATGTCCATAAATTTTCATGCTTTATACTGTTGTTAATTGATCAATGTCTTTGTTCCAGATTAGGCAACCCGAGCATTTGCACATAGCTTTCACAATGACTAATGACATGGAATTATTCTTGTCCTTCTGCTGATTTATTTTCCTTAGTTTTCAATCCCAGCACTGTTTTATTTATTTCAGTTTTGTATATTTGCTTTATTAGTTAGATTAGATATTAAAATACTCATGTCATTATTAGTTACCTCCTGAGGGATTGAAGTATGAAATGTGTAGTTTGATATTAGTTTATTGTTCTGCAAGTTAGTTATTGAATTGCTCATGTCATTTTCAGTTACGTCCGAAAGCAATAGCGGGACTAATGGCGAGGGATTGAAGTATGAGTGTGTAATTCGATATTAGTTTATTTTCCTGCAAATTAGATATCAGATTGCTCAAGTTGTTTATGATTACCTCCGAAAGCCATAGCGAGACTAATGGCGAGGGATCAGAGGATGAACTGATGTAATTTGATTCTAGCTTTACTTTGTTTGCAATTTTTGGATTTCTTTGAGTACAGTTTCTTTTGTATCTAGACAGCAGCAAGGATACTGGGTTTCATGATCAATAGCTCACTGTTTGTTTGATTAGAATAGTGGTACATTTTCATTTTTTTGTTAGGAGTTAATTTTTTCATTGCATATTTCTGCAGTTGGGGAAATCAATATAAAGGACATCATTTCCTTGAACATTTATATCCATACTCATCTTTTAGAATTTTCTTCACACATTAGGAAACCAACCAAGCTGAAAACCCCCATAACATATAAAAAAACCAAAAACGACAAAAAGTAAGAGATAGGTTATCTTGCACATATATTGCGCCGCACTTCGTCGGCTTACAAATCCCGGATTGACAATTAAATGCAGCAATTTAGGACACACTAACTTGACCAAACACATACAGAGCTATACCACATATTTCTGTTTGCGGTTCTTTCTTTCTCCATGTTTTGGGACCCATTGAAGTCTACTCCTTCTGAGATGTTTGTCGAAAATTACTCTTGCATTCAGAATCTTCGTGACCAAAGTTGTTACAGATAGAGCATTCTATTTCATTTTCAAGAGAAGAGAAGTTATTGTAGGTCCTTTTCATGATCCCAGTCACATTCCTTTGATTTCGTGCTTCTCTAGTCATGATGGTCTTGTAAGCAACACATTGAGCAGCTTTGTGTCCAAAGTTATGACATGTGAAACATTTGCCATTAAAGAAATTCCTGCGATTATCGAACCTACTGACCCGGTGATTGTAGTTTCCATTGGCATTCATTATTGAAGCAATTTGAGTATGATTTACCTGAGGTTGGTTGTAGCTTCTATTCATCCTTGAAGTAGGTTGGACCCTATTTACCTGGTGATCTGCTTTATGCCTTTGCTGACGATTGTCGAACTGTTCACTTTTCCTTGCTGCATCAAGATAGCTTTTGGAGGTTGACGGTGTTGGTGCTTGAGATGCTTCTTCAGTATATCCAAGACCTATTTTTATCTGAGGAGAACGCTACAATTTGATAATTTCATCTAAATTTTTTGTTCCTTTCACAAATCTAAGATTGAGAGCTTTTGTTATCTCAATATCTTTTCTTAGACCCACAATTTCACATTCTAATTTTTCATTGTGTTTTTCCCTTTCAGCAAGTTGGAATGTCAGAGTATCAATAATCATATTATTTTCTTCTAAACAAACTTTAAGTTTAGAAATTTCTTCATAAAGACCATCTTCATCTAAAGCATCCAAGAAATCATCATCTTCAAAAGCCATCAGAAGTCTATAGTTATCACTATTTTCATCTTCATCATTGTTTGATAGACCATCGCTATCTTCATGTGTATAGCAACTCTTCTTACTTACACTTTGTTTTCTATTCCATTTTGCTGGTTCTTTACCTTTATCAAACTTGTCTTTATGAGGACATTTGGCAGCATAATGACTGACTCTTCCACAAGCAAAACATTTGAAAGGTAGTTTACCTCTGAATCTTTCGGAACACCGTTGAAGGTTTTTGACGAAGTATTACTATGACATGCTGCTATGTCATAGTAATAGTCTGAAGATCCTAAGAATCTCCTTCATAGCTTAGAACGATATTGTCCCATATTTCCTTGGCAGACTTGAGCTGCATAATTTTGACAAATTCTGATTGTGACAGACTCCCTAATAATATATTGACAGCCTTAGCATTGGTTTCGTATTGCTTTTTACCTACTGCATCTATAGGAATGGCTGAGGGAAAGGTATATCCTCCTTCTACGATCTCCCAGACATCCGTTCCTTTAGATTGAAGATATGTCGTGGTTCTTACCTTCCAATAGATGAAGTTGCTCCCATCAAAGATTGGAGGTCTGATAGATCCTTCTTTTTCTTGGTTACTCATGATGATGGATCCTCCTTCAAGTGATCAAGCTTCTTCTGAAGGACCTGCTTTGATACCAATTGTTGGAAATAATACTGAGAGGGGGGGTGAATTAGTATTAGCAAGTCAATTATTTTTCATTTCAAAATCAGATTTGTATATGCTACTTCAGTTAGTGAAACATGCGTATTTACACAACTATAGTTAAGGAAACTAGCGTATAACCTGCAGACTTATAATTTAGTTAATTCTTCAGATGTTGATCATTAATTTGTGCATCAGAACCATATAAACAGTAACCACATATAGTAAAAATAGAGCAGACAATCACACACAAGAACACAATATATAAGGTGGAAACCCAATGAGGGTGAAAACCACTTGCTATAATTCGTCTCTATCTTCTTTTAATAAGAAACTTCTTTTTACAATGTTTTTGTATTGGTGCAATCTTACACCAGTACTTAGGATTTTACCTTTAGAAGGCTACAACCTTCTCTCATTCTCCAGTTTTTCCTGGTGTTATCACAAAACCAGTACTGATGGCTGCTAATCAGTAAGACCTTATGTAACTGTTTCAGACCAGACTTTTAGTTAGGGATTAGCCTCCCTAACCTGAGAGGGCTCTCTCAAAACAAAATATTGATTTATCTTTAAGCACAAAGAGGGCTAACTCTTGAAATGAGAATTTATTAAACTTGCTGGTTGGACAGACAGCATAACATTTCTTCCATTGGGCTCATGGAGTCAAACATATTTTAGTAAACTATTAACTGTTCATTCATAGAAGCCAAGGCATGTAATGTTTAAACATTCAAGACATTCATCAAATAACCATCAACTCGTAAGTACACACAGGAAGTCTGAGCACTAGGTGAATTCAGAGTGATTGTGTACCTAAAGAGCTGTAAAACATGAAGGACAAGAACCTCAACTTATAAGTATACACATGAAGTCTGAGCACTAGGTGAATTCAGAGTGATTGTATACTTATAAAGCTGTAAAACATAAAAGATCAAACAGAACCACAAACATCTTGAGCATTTTAACAAAGTATGAATCTTGGGAAGAATAAACAGTCTTTCTATTACTGTAAAAAAGCTTTATACACAGGCCAATAAAAACTCTGTTTTTTGCATAAATATCCAACCCTGATTACATAGGAGATTCAGCTATATATAGCAACACACTCTAACTACTTGGAGCTTCCTCCTCCAGCATGAGGGGAGCTCGATGACTGCCTATGATGACACCTACTAACTTTTAACTAACTAATAATTACAGCTGACTATTAATTGACAGCGCTGGAATCCTAAAACAATTAAAATTCTAGTTCTACTAGATCTTCTAGACTTCTAAATCAGATAGGACTTAAACTCTATAACAGCCTTGATCTTCAATCATTTTCGTTCTCTGACATCTGGAGTTTGGCTGAGATAGCTGTGATGAACCTTTAATGCTCCATGTTTGTCTTCGATGACACATCTTTTCTGTTACCCTGAAACATAGGCCCCTGTTTGTCGGTCCTTGATGTGTTGTTCCATTTTGGTCATCCAACACTTAGCATCACCGAGTATGCAGCAGTAGGTCCTTTAAGTCTTTTAATAACCCAAGAATATAGGGCATTACCACGTTACTGATATGCTGGAGGCTTCTTTGATGGACAGGTGTCTCTCTTTAAAATTCCCGCTCATAATATCAAAATAGCTGCTCTGCGTTTAAAATCAACATCTACAGCAGTTTCGTAGCGCGCTACGAAACTGCTGTGTAAAATAAAAAAAAACACAGTCTTCCTTTTCATTAATCTCCTTGCATCAACTTCTGCAGAAGTTGCAGCTCCATTACCATTACGCAACTCTGATTCTACTTCAGAAGCATCAAACATTCCAGAGCCTTGACTATCATTATCACTGTCAAATTCTGTGTCTTCACTCGAACTTGAACACTCAGTGGCCCGCTCAACAGGATTGAATCTGATTTCATCTCCAGTGCATTTTAAAATTTCCACCATAGATACTAGTCCTCCACTTTCTGAAATTCCTGAACTGTACTTGAAACATTTGGCAGAGGCACACTTCAACAGGAAGCTGATTACAAGTTTGACTATCTTGTTCGATAGCTTTCTCATGTTCAGTTTGTGGCTTATCCTCTATAGCCAAGATTCTACTCTGTTTGTATACCTTATCTTCAAATTCATTGCCTGAAAAAGGAGCATCAGATATGTCTCGTCTTTTAATATCTGAATCAGAAGTGACACAGCTACCATTGCCAAAAACCTGTTCAAGTATATTGAAAAGGTCCTTGTCATGCTTGTTGAATTCTTGGATATCACTCTGCTTAATACTCAAGTACCTGTACTTCATGCTTCTAAACTTTTGAAACAGCTTATCTGTTGATAGATAGTGTCCGATCTTCTCTTTCAATTTATTGGCCACTTCATCCCAAAATCCTTTATGAAAATTGAAAATTGTTGCATCTGTTGCAGAATTCACACCATCTAAACCACAATTCACAGCGTCTCTTACAAAAGAAGCAATAACAATTTCATCTTTTAAAACCCATTTCAACCTTTTATCACCAGAAGTACATTTACTATGACATGGCCCAGCTTCGTTTTTAGTTCATCAAGAGATTGTATCTCCAACCACTTTGGTCGTTCATGAAGTCTGAAGAGGCCAAATAGGTTTGAACCACATACTATGGCCCTTGAAATCTGTTGAGTAGAATTTCTATCTGGGATTTCAAGACTGTTTATAAAAAGTTCATACAAACCCATTCCAAAGATAAGCATGACTGTGTCCATTAGATATACATCAACAGCTTCTACAAGCAGCAAAATTACTTTCTCAGATCCATGATTATGAATGTATGACTGAAAATACTCCTTGAAGGAATCAAGCACAAACGCACATCCCTTAAGGAAGCATAGCATTGAGCCTGCGAGTGAACCTGCAACTGCCATTAATGTCAGAAAACGATAGTTGAAAATTGCCTTCTCAATAAATTCTTCGACCTTCTCAGACGTCTTCGGGACCGTCTCATCCTGGACTGAAACTCCATTATCGGAATTCAATTCAGTATTGACTGAAGGGGACAGTGCAGTTTTGACACCAACTTTAAAATTCTCGTGCCTCGATCCACTATTTACAAATCCCTGGTAACCCCCATTGCTTGAACCTTCATTTTTACAACTTTTCTGATCAATCCGAAGTCTGCGGATGATTTTTTCGCAATCCCATGAGCGATCCAGTACCTTGGGAACCACCACCCAATGAAATTATCTTAACCCCGCCAGGTAGCTTACGAGGGGTTTTAAGGTTGTAGGAGCTTTTGAAGCATACTTCAACGCTTGTCGAAAATGGATTCAGGCTCATAAACCCCGTTACCGCCCTGGAAGTTTCCGAAGCTCCGCAGTGAGCTTCTTCAATTCTTATGAAGAGAATTACATTGATTTAGACAGGGAAACTGCATCTTAAAGCCTACTTATACCATTTGGGGATCGTTACGATGCTCGAGAAATGGACCAGAAAATCTTCAGCGGCGATCTTCATGATTTTATTTGCGTGTTATCGCTGGAGGTTGAGGTCAATGGGGGAATCTCAAGTGCACTAATGTTGGTGTATTGACATCTTCGATACTTCCATGACCTAACTGCCCATTCAATCCTTTTCCCCAAGTGTAGATTTCCGCTTTTGAGGTCAAAAACAACTTACATGAACTTTGAGGCTTCGAGATTCAGAATTGATGACAAGCATACACGCAGGAGCTTGATAGTATGCCACCTGTAAAATACATCCACTGCATACCTATTTTGCATGACAGTTTCTATTGATTCGAACAAATCCCCAATTTTGTAGCGCAGCCTAAAACATGTTGCGCTGCGAAATTACAAAAAGGCTTTATGCGCTGTAGAAACACTTCAAAATTATCACATGAGCTACAAAATAACCTAACAAACTTTGTGACACATTGTAACTCATGTACAGTTTCACACATGGCTATGAGACGGGGATGACTGAGAATGACCAGTGATGGGTGAGAATACATAGTTGACTCAAGACTTTAAGGCAAACAAAAATTCAAACTTAGACTAGCACCAACCTTTACCATCAAACAAATGTAAGACATTTGGCATTGAAATTTTGTCAGTGATAACATGCGGCATGGGTGATCTACGATCCTCATGGTGAGTTAGTAGATATTCAAGGTGTGTGTCTAAGTTGCACAACAAACAATGTAGCTGAATATAGTGCTGTAATTGAATTATTAGCCGAGGCGATTAACCTTGGAATTCGCTCATTGGTCGTAAACCTAGATTCGCAACTTGTAGTCCACCATCTCAACGGACGATATTCTGTCAGAGATCATCGTATCTTAAGGTTGTATTTATGTGTTAAGTTATTGGAAAGAGATTTTGATTATATTACTTATCATCAAATTCCAAGAAGACTTAATGCTGTAACTGATGCATTGGCTAATTATGTATTAGACAGACATTTGCGAAATATGTAAATTAACATGAAAAGCATAAGTACAATAAAAACACCATGTATATATCATATATATATATATTATATATATATATATATATATATATAATATATAATATATATATCGTGTGGCGCACTAAGGCGCTCAAAAAATAAGTGTACATGTCTAAATAAAGCCGGTATCCTCAGTACATTTGAGACTTACGTCTCTCAAAAACAACAGTAGGAAATAAAACCTAGGCGTCTACTACGGTAGGTTATGCTCTCTATAGCACGCCACCGCTCGTGCCACCCGCCTCAAAAGGCGGTGCATCTAGGGTTCTACACCCACTGTATGGAACTGTGCAGCTAGGGGGACCTCCTCGATCCCCTGGTAATCTGGGACTCTTGCCAGTAAGCCCTCAAGGTTGTGTACCACAGTCTCTGTTAGGTCGCCTGCTGCAGGAGCTAAGGCCAAGATTGCAGCGCCTTGCCCCTCTCTCCGTGCCTCCGGGGCCAAGCCAAGGGGTCTCACAGGTCCCACATCTGCACAACATAGCGTTTATTAGGACATGTACATGAAAAAATTCAAAAACATTACAAAAGATAAAAAATCAAAAAGAGATCAAGTGTTTTACCTCCATCATCCCATTGCTCTCCCACAGGCAGTGGCATGTCGGGATCACCACGGAAGTCGATACCAGCATATGGCCAATCCTCGACAAAGATAACTTGGCGATCTAGCCACTCTTGGAAGAAGACGCCCCATGATACTGAGCGACTGCCACCTCCACGTGGCATGACTCGGGCCCATTTGGTGGCCCTCGTCTCACGTGGACTGTTAGGCGGATCCACCACCATGGTCTGCAGCTGAAGGGCTGGCACCCGCTCAAACATGAGCGGGAGTAAGAGCGATCCATAGCCAAACTGCTTCAACTCTCCACGTCAACAGTTGCTCAATTGTCTCTTCATGCTGTTTGTCACAGCTGCTGCCCAGTTGAAAACTGTGGGCTCCAAGCACTTGAGAGCTAGCAATAGGTTGGCCTTTGAGGCCTCATGGTTGGCCAAACTACCTGCTGCCCGCGTCACTAGAAAGAGTATAGTGCGAAGGACTATGTCACCAGCACCCACTGATGGAATGCTTGCTTTCTCGCTCCGTGTCTTCTGCGCCTGTGGGCACACTCGGGCCATGAGTTGGTCAAGCGTCTCACCGCTAGGTCGCTGCCCCTCCAGGATGGGCATCACGCCTCAGCGAGACAATCCAGTCAAAAAATAGATATCCGAGGAGTCAAACTCTATGTCACGGCCTCGGATCGTAAATTTCCCATCCACTGGGTTCCAGGCTCTGATCAAGAGCTCTAGGAGGTCTCGCTGAGCCCTCAAGCATGGAGTGAGAAAGAATTTGAGAAAACCACATGCCCGCATTGCATTTCGGCATCCGGCATCAGCGAAAGCGGCCATATCTTCATTATCGTGGGCCCTCTCTTGCCACACAAAGGCCATTGTGTCCTGCATGATCACCCAAAAACATTAGGTTGCCAATCATTGAAGATTATCCATTTAAATTTTAAAAAATTGATCTTCATGGCGCCAGCATGACTGTTTCTAAAACAACCGAGATGATAATGGCGGCCCTTTGTATTTTCCTCTGGGTCAGCGCAGAAGCACACGGGTTTTCTGCGCTGACCCGGAAAGTGGTGTGTGTTGGTAAAATCGGTCAGCGCGGACCCGATGAGCGAATCCGCGCTGATCGAGAGCGCACCTACGCTCAAAAAATTTGGCCAAATGACCAAATCCTACGGTGAAAATGCTTGAAAATAGGCTTGAAATAAAGCGCAGGGCAAGAGGAACCTACCTGGAATCAGCTGTTGGAAGGATGGCATCCGCACGATGAAGAATTCTCTCCGTCAACTTTGTAGTTCCACAACGTTCTCCAAAGCTCAAATGGTAAAATGGTGAAAATGATTTTTTACCCCCCTTATTTATGGTAAAAAGTTTCTAATTAACTTTGTAAAAGTGGGTTTTGTCACCTTTTATCATGAATTTAATCCTCATGTCACTATATTATGCCTTGATGCATGTTTTACTATGTTTTTCGACATATCGAATGGGTTTACATGGGTGGTTTCTTGTGCAGGTCCTCAGAAACGGCAAAGTCACGGCGGATCTATATACACTTGGTCCCAAAAATGTCGTCTTTAAGCTCTTTTCCGACACAAAACAAGAAAAGATCGTCGAGTTTCCTTTCAGCTCGTCAAAAGGAACGAAAGGCAGTCGCTTTTAAAGCTCTTTTTTCGACCGTTTAAATTAATAAAGATTGCCGGGTGTTTGTCGTTTCGCACTCGTTACTGGCTCTAAAACGACGTACTTCTGACCGCTTTTTTACTTTTTTCGGGTCAAAGTCACTATTTACGAAAAGTACTCCTCGGTCGCAATAACTGGGCGGTTCTTTCGGGCATCGTTTTATACTTTTTCGGGCTCGAGAGACACAACTTTACGAAAAAGCACCGCCCTGGAGTTTTCTTTTCAGCTACCTTTTCAAACTCTCTAAATATGAAAAGACGCCGAGTTCTTCCTTTTTCAGACTCGTTAAAATTTAATGACATCGGATTCCGTCGTAATGACGTCCTTCAAGCATATGCTATCCCCGTCAAGCTTGTCATCCAAAAATAACCGGGGTACTCACTAGAAATGGTGGGGGAAATAAAGGAATCATAATCATCGTCATCGACAGTATGTCGCTCTTGAACATGGCACTGTTTGCATTTGTGTCTGGGTGGGGACATCTCATCTCATTTCACATTTGCCTCCATGGGTTTGGGTTATCCTATTTGACCATTCATCTGCTCATTGTCCTGTCGTTACGACCTATGATCACTTGACCTCAAATACTGCCAAATCCGTCATTGTGCCGCCGATATGTTCAAGAGAAGTTGGCCTCTGCAAGTATAACCTCCCTATGATATTTCACACAAAACATATTGTCTCTTTCCGTCTCGTGTCAATGATGTGGGAAACATTATGGCCCACCTTCGATAAAGATCACTTCCTGTCGACTTCAGCTCATTATCCAGGAGTGACCTAGAGACTCCCTTCAGGTACCTTGGAGCCTGCATGCCTCAATGGTAGGTTCTTCGTGTTCGACGTGAGGTTTTCATCATTGGCCTCCGATCGGATGACTCTACGGGTGTTCGACACCGACTCATTTATTCGC
The DNA here is from genome assembly GCA_000404065.3 of Pinus taeda. NCBI lineage: Eukaryota > Viridiplantae > Streptophyta > Pinopsida > Pinales > Pinaceae > Pinus > Pinus taeda. The sequence goes on from APFE030879621.1 coordinate 16,574, forward strand.
ATGCTGTGGATTGTACCTATAGTACCTTGAGGACCATCGTCATTATTGGTGGCCCCTCTTGCGTCTGTTAACAGCTTTCATCATCGGCTGGTAATCAGATGATGTTCAAGCATGTTCGACTTCGACTCCTGTATTCACATGTTTGGACTTGTACTTTGTTCGGGTTTGGATGGAATGCAAGACCCTGGTTCTAGTCTGTTGCGGACCAGGTTGCGATTTTGTGGATCATTATTACATGACTCACTGATGGATGGCTGCGCCCATACCTGAGTCTTTTAGGATGGCTGCGACCATACCTCTTATCATCATGGTCTCTTCGACTGGGTGGCTGCGTCCATACCACAGACCTCCTTCGTATGTCTTTTGGATGGCTGCACCCATGCCTAGACTACATGTAATTGAAATATCAGTTGTATCTACGTACAGGTTCTTCCTGGTGGTGTTCCGGCTCAGCAGTTTTGTAAAGCATTTCACCCCTCCTACTCTCTCGGGCTTCATGCTTTAGGGGGCATCTGTTACACAGTAAAATGTCACTATCTCCTTGTCAGTCTCCCTACTGTGTCATAAAATCAAATCCATCATGCTCATGCTCTCTGAAGTGGCCAAAAAACCCTCTTTTCCTAAGTTTAGTGGATCATCGCGACTGTTATCGAAATAACCGCGCTGACTGGCGGATGATAGTGTAATTGGTGCGCTGCCAGCGCGGAAGCACATGGGTTTTCCGTGCTGGTCGAATTTCATAGCCAGCGCACCCTCTGCTTGTATTAAATCGCGCTGACCAGACCTCTTCTGTTATTGAGATGCGATGCCAGCGCGCCAGTCCAGTTATGCACCCGCGCTGATCCTGTTTGGGCGAGTTTGTTCTAACAGCCAGCCTTCCAGATGACTCCAGACCTGGTTGTTGGCTTTTTAAAGGTCGCCCTCCTTTCTATGGCATGTCTGTTCGCCTTATGAGCCACCTTTCTTGGAGATAAGCTCATCCTTTCACTATTCATGAAGACTCCTTCTCCTATATAAGCCTCCACCATTACCATGAGCAGCTAGTTTTTTTTATAGACTTTGACATAGAGGAATTCATAGTGCATTAGTGCTGCTCTTAATAGGCATTTGGTGTGTTAAGTGTGGATTGCTAGAGAGCTTAAGGAAGGTTGTGAAGTCTTATTGCCTTTTGTGAGAGAGAGAGTTGTTTGTCTTGGGAAATCTACCTCCAAGGGTGAATGCTTATGAGACTTGCTGGCTGGACCCTCTTGAGAAGAACTCAGCGTTAGAACATTGGTTGTACCTTTCTCAGTTTTTGATTAATAAAAGATAGATGACTACTGTTATGGTTCCATTCTCATTTGTCTTATGATGATTAATGTGAATTACATCCTTTCTCACTGATGTATAGTTGCTTTTACTAGATTTCACGCTTGTGTTTGTTCTCTCTTTGCATGTGCAGGTGTCCATCCGCGAGGATAGTGGAGGATCGTGACCGACCAGAGCGAAGGAGTGAGAGCAACATCTCTTCATCAAACAAATAGCGTGGGAATCCAAGTAGGTGTTCATTACCCACTTGTTAATTGCAACTAGGTTTTTGCAGAGTAGCATTGATTGATTGTTGCTAGACCCGTTCTGGGCTAGTAGGGATCGCCTCTATCCGTAGAGGGGATTTACCTCTCCAACAATATCATTTGCACATATTTGGTTGGATTTTTTGCTGGGGTTTGAGGAATATTCTGGGTTAGGAATATTACAACCTGTAACTATCTTTCCATTCTCGAGGCTTCTAGTAAGAGAATATTCTCCTCCACTTTAGGAAAAACTGCTTGAATAGGTTCAACATGTGTTTTCCTATAAAATGCCACGCTGGAAGTGCTAAGTCAGAAGATGTTATGAAACCAGCTCACAAAAAGATAGAAAATATAACACATATTTCATTAAAATTAGAAATATTTTATTACAAGGACATCACTATAATTGAGATTTTTGGTTATTTTGAGATTCTAGATCCACTATTTACTTCCAAATTTGATGAAATATGTGTTATATAGTTGAATGCTTTAGAATTCAACCTCTTCGAGGGGGCAACCTCCTTTACATTACACAAATGAACAATTCTTGGATGATACAAATGGAAAGACCTCTATATATAGGAGTCTGAGGGGTCATAATAGAATCAGAGCTGACATAACAATAATAATGTAAGGGCACAATAATAAAAATAGTGGGCTTCGATGGGGCACAATAGTAACAATATGGGCACTACATGGTTACATCAATATAATAAGGGGGTTGTACTAATAACAATAATGGGTTACCCTAGTAGTATAGGGCTTAACATGCCCCTCTCCTTCAAAAAGTGTTGTCCTCAACGCTTGAGTAGTTCTTGATGCTTCTGTACAAAATTATTGTCCTCCCATGTGGAATCTTCAGCAGGTAAGTTCTTCCACTTGACGTGATACTCTGAAATTGATCGATTTCATAGCTGTCGGGTTCTTGTTTCTGTGACTGCTCAAGGTTCCAATATGATTTTTCCTTCCTCTTCAAGTTTTGGCAATATTGTTTGAATAGGGATCTTCTGCAACTTTTGAATGAGTGGCCATACTTCTTTGTCCTTCTTCCATTCATCCCTTGCTTCGTTTATCCAATCTTGTTGGGTAATAGAAATAGCACAAAACAATGCTTCCACATCCTCATCCTTTCTTGGGAGTACATATGCAACAAAATTTTGCTTCCCTTTTCTATAGATGATGTCAAAGTCATAACCCAACATATTTGTGACCCATTTTTTTTGTTCTTCTAAAGATAATAGTTGTTCTAAAAAGTATTTAAGACTATCATGATCCATTTTTACCTTGAAGGTCTTCCCATTCGGTAAGGTCACCATTTCTTAAGTGCATATAGTATTGCCAACATTTCCTTCTCATAAATAGCTTGCTTGACATGTAGCAGTAAAAATAACCAATCACCTACATCAAAAACATTTTTCACTACGATGTTGATCTACCTATTGTTTCATTCGATTTTTGCACCAAAGTGGCGTTATCCTTTAAAAGTTGGAGAACTTGTTGTTGATGCTTGATGTGATCTTTCACTGCTTGAACCTTTTTCTTCTTAATGTGTCCTTCTATCTTTAGAGTTTGAGTGGTAATTTGTTCCAATCCTTTACAAGATATGGTCAGATTCATTTCTTGATGCTCGATGTGATCTTTCACTTCTTGAACACTTTTCTCCTTCATATGCCCTTCTATCTTGATAGTTTGAGGAGTGGTAATTCCGAACAATGAATTACAAGATATGGTTGGATTCATTTATTCTTTCTCGATGTGATCTTTCACTTCTTGCACCTTTTTCTTCTCGATATTTCCTTTTATCTTGAGAGTTTGAGGAGTGGTAATTCTTGCCAATTCTTTACAAGATATGGTCTGATTCATTTCTTCTTTCTCTAGGGTTGGGTCTTGGCGTATATCCTCTTCTTTTGATGTTTCTTGATCCTTTTCTTCCTCCTCTTCATACTCTATGTAAAATAATTTCTTCTTAGCACACTTATTACCTTTAGTACATTTGCTATCACAATTGTAACAAAGCCCTTTTTCTCTTTTTTCTTCCAATTGTTGTGGTGTAACCTTGTAGGTTGTGGAAGGCTAGGAGAAACAACACTTCCATCTTTATAGTTGTGAGGGGTAGACTTCCTTGTTGTCATAATTTTGCTTTCCACGTTGTAACAAAACCCTTTTTCTCTTTTTTCTTCCAATTGTTGTGCTGTTGCTCTAAAGAAAGTGTTGCTCTTTGTATCCTCATAATGTGCTATCATTTCCTGCGTGAAAATGGACCACGTAACAAGTTGTTTATGAGAAAAAAGCCCTTTATACCATAAAAATTGATCCGGTTCTAAATATAGAGATGCAATACATACCTTTTATAATAGTGGTACACCATTTAGATCAAAATATTTCTCCATTTGTACTATCCAATTTACTAGATCCTTTCCTTCATACTTCCTCATATCGCCTTTTCTTGATTTCATGAGCTCGAACTTGAAATGACTGTAACTTTGTACTTTCAAATCTCAAAGTTCTGAAATTGTCTCCTGCAGTAGCCCTTTGAGTCCTCTTTCTAACCCTGCAAGCCTGATCAGAATTTGTTTCTCCAAGAAAGAGTTATGCCCAATATCCTAAGATGACCTGATTATATAACGTTTGAGTAGATTGAACTTGTACAACATGCCACGTGTCACTGTTTCAACCTTCAAATCTAAAAACTATGCATAGACAACTACAGTCCGTCCTCTTTCTACAATTTCTTACGAAATTTCAATTTGTTACTCAGAGAGAAAGTTATGACGATTTTCCCAAGGTCACCTGTTTAGGATGTAATTCGGGAGTCTGTAAAAACCCTAACTTCCTCAAATCATATATCCGAAAATATAGCGAGACAAGATCGGAAATTTGGACCCAAGATTCAAAACAATTTCTTCTCAAATGGGTTTTGTCTTTAGCTTCTGAAACTTCGTAACGAAAAGGCTATAGCGAAAATACCATGATGACTTGTTCTAGATGAAATTCTAGATCTTGCAAAAACCCTAACTTCCTCATATCATATCTCTGAAAATATAGTGAGACAAGATCTGAAATTCGGGGGCGCAGTTCAGCAAGATTTCTTCTCAAATGGTTTTTTTTTAGCTTCTGAAATGTCGCAGAAAAAAAGTTATAGGGAAAATACCACAATGACCTGTTTGGAGTAGTGAAACCCTAAAATCCAAAGCTCTGATACCAAATGTTATGAAACCAGCTCACAAAAAAATAGAAAAGATAGATCAACGCCTTAGAAATAAGCCTCTTTGAGGGGGCAACCTCCTTTACATTACACAAATGAATAATTCTTGGATGATACAAAGGACAAGACCTCCTTTCTATATATAGGAGTCTAAGGGGTCATAATATAATGAGAGCTGACATAATAATAATAATAATGTAAGGGCACAATAATAACAATAGTGGGCTTCTATGGGGCACAATAATAACAATATGGGGACTACACGGGCACAACAATATAGTAAGGGGGTTGTACTAATAACAATAAGGGGTTACACTAGTAGTATAAGACCTAACATACCCCTCTCCTTCAAAAAGTGTTGTCCTCAACGCTTGAGTAGTTCTTGATGCTTCTGTATAAAATTCTTGTCCTCCCATGTGGAATCTTTAGCGGGTAAGTTCTTCCACTTGATGAGATACTCTGAAATTGATCGATCTCGTCGTTGTCGAGTTCTTGTTTTTGTGACTGCTCCATGCTCCAATATGATTTTTTCTTCCTCGTCAAGTTCTGGCAATATTGTTTGAACTGAGATCTTTTGCAACTTTTGAATGAGTGGCCACACTTCTTCGTCCTTATTGTAAACATTTCTGTTTTCCCACCTCGGTTTTCAGTTTCTCCTTATTTCTCCCATGTAGTTAAATGCCCTTTCCCATAACCATACATTCAACAAGCTGAAAAAAATAAATTTGCTGAAAACACAAATTCTGGAAATTGCAGAAATAAAAATCAGCAGTAATAAACACCCATTAAAACACAATAAAGCACTGATATTTTTGGTCAATGTGACCCTGGAAAAACCCCCTACAACTCTTGGGGAAAACCAGTTTGAGAGCTCTTCTTTATTTCTGAAAAAAAGCCTTTTTATAGCAAGAAAATATTCAGCAAAAATCAGCAAGCAAACTTTTACAACTTATCTCAGCCTTGCTGAAAAACTGCCCTGCTGAAACTTCGCTGTTGTTACTCCGCTGCTGAAACTCCGCAGCTCACTGTCCTGAAATCTACCTTGCTCTCTTGCTCTCCTTCTTTCAATCTGCTCATGAAAGAATTGAATCGAATGTGATCTTTTCCTCCTTTTCCTCCCTAAATATAACTCCAAATGACTTTTGGGTGATCCAAGTGACTTTTGGGTGATCCCTAATCCAATGGCTGAAATAGATTTAGATCAATGGCTGAGATTAAATGCACATTTAAATCTCACTTTCTATTTTTTAATTCACCCACTTTAATAAAGACCCACTAGTCATTTATTTCCAAAGTCACTTTTCCTTTCTAATTTTTCATTGACTTTATAAAAGTCACTTTAAAATTAGACTTAGTAACTTTATCACTTAAAGTCACTTTTAAATTAGATTTAACTTTATAAAAATTATAAAGTTACTTTAGGAGAAAAATTAAAATCTTTTGGACACTTTTCCCTAGGCCAAAGATCAAAGCCTAAGGGAACCACCTGTCCTCCGGTACCAAATTTCAACAGTTCTTTCTTTCTTTAAGAGACCATTTGGATGTTTGAACAATATCATCATGTCTATGCCATGCTATCTTATGGAAGAATCTTGACCTTCAGCCATTCCAGAGCATACCAAACTCCTTCCAAGCATCAAGTAACCACATGGAAGACTTCTCATGCTCATGTTACCGAGCACATTCTTACAACCAACTCTTTCTGCAAGATTCCTGTAGACATGAACTCTACCTTCTGGAGAAGAGTTACTAAAGATATGCATACAACCATCTAGTTGTCCTTTCTTTGAATGAGCTTGCTTCTATCCTTATCGAAGTTAAGCTTCCCTTCCTAAGTGGAGAAATACTTCAACTTTGCCTTTCAAATGACAACTTGATGTTAATTTTTCTTAGGGCTATATTGTTCTTTGCTTTGATAATTGCATTTCATTAAATTCACCCATAACATAATTACATTATTCAAATTTACACCATTATTCAACAACATATGCAACTCTGTAGAAAGAGCAATATCATCATCTATGCAGTGGAACATAAAGGAACAATAGAAGAAAAGCATTCACACATAGAGACACTAGGATTGGTCAGAGACCAGGGCAAAACCCACTATGGGGAAAACCCTTTCAAATTCTTTTTCTTATTAGATTGCCATTGAATGATTCAGAAATAGAGAGTACGATGATCGATATCTTCAACCTTAAACCTAACCAGCAAAATCAACTAAACATCATCCATGAGATGAACCCAACAATGCTCATACTCAAAATCTTGATTCAGAAGCCTGTGATGAACTGTCACTGCCAGCAGTCAACTGTTGAGTATTGCGATTAACAAGCGAAAAATCTAGTGAACTAAAAAATGCAACTTTAGCTTTTAGTTGCAGGGAGGAAGAGGTATGCGAAGCAACTGAGAGTTTCTAGTCGCTCCCTTGAGGCTGCAAGCCAGCGACTATAGTCGAAAATTGCCTTTGGTAAGCCTGCGACTGTGACCCAAAACCCTAGAAACACGCACGAGCTTCGGACCCTATAATCTCAGACCTTTACCAACCAATCTCTGCGAACTTGCTTCAAACCTGTGCGAGCCAAACCAAAGAAGAGAATAGAAGAGTGCTCCATGATGATGTCCAAATGAGGTTGAGGTCACTTGTATTTATAGCCTTCCAAGGGTGTCCAATTTGCTTTAGGTTCAACTTGATCAAATATGCACATGTGGGCTTATAATTCAAAAATACACTTTCACTTGTCCAAATTGAGCGCTTCAATAGTCAAAATTGGTCCTCTCGAATAGAGGAATCTTGTCCCATGGTTGGAATTTGTCATTGAGCTGCCAAATTAACACTCCCTCTCAGCTAGGGAGAAATTCCAACTACATCATGTAGTCATCGCAAGAATCCTATCATCGAATCATATCCAATCTCAAGTGTCTCGTCATCAAATGCCATCGAAGCTCATCTCTTGCTTATTCTTGCTTATCTCTTGATTGTCCTTGCTTATATGACATTCTCGAATCTAAAAGAAGAAGAATTTGATATTGGAGAGGATCTCAATCTACCAACCTCTATCCATCGGGTAGCCACTGCTACCACCCGAAATCACTGTCAGCGGGGAGCCCAATGCTACTACTTAGGAAACATCAGCGAGGAGCCAATTCTACGACCCGCATCAACATTGGAGAGCTTAGCTCAATTTGGAACAACATCAAGGAGCACATCTCAACCTCAAACCATGTCAGGGAGCTTAATCTCAACCTGGAACCTCACGGGGGAGCAAAAACATCTTCAACCCCATATCGAGCAATAGGTGATGTAGGGGAGCACATCTCAACCCATCCTATTGTTTGTCGATCTCCCTAGCAATGATCCTCAAGAGTCATGTGGTAGAACACTTGCATCATAATTCGAGCTTGGGCGAGATATCCGACATACCTAAAGGTAAGAAGGATCACACGCCCCCAAGCCTCCTCAACTCGTTGGCCAAATGGGGAGGGAAAATCCCAACAAGCCCAACTTAAAGGTATGATGCCAACTGGGGTATACTCTGCAAAGACCAAGATAGGGGAGATACTCGACTTGTCAAAACTGACAAGGATCACACACATCCTATGGGTGAAAGATGGGAGTGATACCCTATTGTCCAAAGATCCCTCAACCCCAGGGGCCCTGCATCTCAATTCCACACCCTGGGAGCTCAAACAGGGGATAAGAGTTGGCTCAGTGTCCTCGATCAACAATGTTCTCTATAGATAAAAAATATATCATTGTTCTCATATCTAGTAATCATCATGTCTCAATGGAAACAATCTCCTATTCATATAGGACAACAAATCAAATATTATATTAGAATAAAACTATATATATCACAAAAAGAATACCTTGTTCAACATCCTTCTCATGGAGGCATCAACCACAAGCCTAAGCTTGTCTCGTATTGCAACACTATCTCAATATATGAAGGTATCTCAGTCGCAACAATATACAAGATTCTCTGCCAATTAGATCCCACTCATTATTATCACAATGTATTCTTGTCATATCTAGAACTTGCTCAAACAACTCTCCAAAGAGCTTCTTCATCTTGCCTCACAGCTAGCCATGCTAGCAATGTCGTACTCAACCTCGGTCGTGTTTCAAGCTACAAACTTCTCATCCAAAATATCATGGCAGATCTCATACTGAGGCAACACATAAATGTGCTTATATCATCATATCACGATCTAGATCAACATCAGTATATCCATGTAGTCACATATCATAGAATGAATATCTCAGATAAAAAATTGATCATCCCATGCAAATATCTCGAAGGGTGCTTGGCAGTGTTCCACGGGGACTTCCCCCCCCCCCCCAGGGGTCTAGTTTCCTCGCTCCCCCACGCTCCGGGGACTTGGGGACGAGTAGGGGTCATTTTCCCACTCTCCCAAAAATGAGGAAACTCAGGGGGGCGTGCCAGGGGGTCGTTTCCCTTTCCTGAGGGGGCGTTTCCGAAAAGGGGGACGAGGGGGGTCGTGAGGGGACGAGAACACGTTTTAATTTTTAAAACAAAACTAAAATTTAATTAACTTAAAACTAACGCTCTTAACACTTCAGCGTAGGGTTTCATTGTTTCAAACTTCAGTTTTATTATGTTATAAAGCCGCAAGCTGAGACCTCACACCCACACACACACAACTGAAGCCTGAGACCTCACACCCTCACGCGCATAGTTGACTCTTGAAAATTTTGACTCTTGATGTATTAGACTTGACTTTTATAATTTTATGTCAATATTGAATATTCACTGTTCAGTATTCAATGTTCATAGTAGGAAGTGGAACATCAATATGGTTTAAACTTTAAACTTTAATCATAATGTATGATGTATGATTATAAATTAGAATTTTAAATTTATATGATATTAGATAATGATATTCATATCAATGATCATGCTTTGCAGCTTTTCAATTCAAACCCAATTGTCATAGTGGACTCAATTAATAAATTATATTTTATATTTATAAGTTTTTAAGACCCTGACGCTTCCCCACGTTTCCTAAAAAATGGTGGGGAGCTTTTGCATAGGCCACTCCCGCGCCCCCTCGCTCCCTCACCCCCTCGTCTTAGAACCTTGGTGCTTGGTGACAACTGAATGTGTTTGAAGCAGCCCAATCATGAATTTACTCAAGTTCTATGCACAACATATATACATACGGACAGGTGTTCAAACAAACATTGCTTCAATCAACTATCGGTTGCCAAGTCAAGTTCAACAATATCTTTTCATAACTCTTGAAATTTGATCAGAGTGTCCAAGGATTTGCATTTCTGCTTTCTTTAACAAGTTCACTATGTAGATTTTCTTTTCCCATTTTCAGGATGTAATTCATCATGCCATGATTCTTCATTTCGAACTTCAGAGGCCTTCTCCCTCTTACTTTAATAATCAAAGACTCATTTCCTGTCAAGAATAGACCATTGATATATAAAATCAAAATCGAAGCCATACCTTGGACCACTTTTGAAGTAGAGGTTTGGATGGGCACATCTTCCTGGCTTCACCAGAATACTGTCAATGTGAACATATCAGGCTTTGGGAGCTTGCTTCATACAATACTTTTTGCAAACATAACACCTTACCAAACCAATATGCTCAGCCTTACATAAATCAATATTGTGCAATCAAATCAACTAAGTCAACTTATCAAGCCTTAGATGCCAAATCAAAACTAATATCATAATCTGTAGTGTTCCTAAGTAGGAATATGAGTGATATTTTAAACAAATAAACAATGTAGCGACATAAAATTAAAAACATGCATTATACATCCATAAAACACTATAAATCTGGAATTGCTGAGCCATATATTATGAAATCTGAGAGCATGGGCACAATATAAATGAGATGGTGCAACCGAGCTTGTCTCAAGGACAAGTTGGACCAAACCCAGGTGATGGAATAGCTGAGCTGAAGGCTGCCCAGTTGTTGCACCACTCTGCATTGCGCTGTCCCAGTAAACTTGCTGTCCTGTTGAATTTCGACCTGTTGGAATGTGCCCAAAAACCGCCCAGAAAATTATATCCTTTCAGCCTTAGACTCCATGAACAAAACCCCAGAAAAACCCAGAAGCGAATTTCTCTAGTTTTGACTTTGGATTTTCGGCCTCCTTGGAGCCTCTCCCCAGTTCCTACTGCCAAATTCGACTTGTAGGAAACAACCTGCAAATCCCTCTGAAAACACCCCTAGAATGTTGGGTTCACCTGTATTGACTAACTTCTTGCTCCTCGGATGACCCTTGGCTTGGATGACTGCTCTCTCAAGCACCACGAGTTTGCTGCTAGAGGCCTCTACGCAGTACTTCTATCCAGAACTTCAACTGACGGTGACGCTGATGTAGCTGGCTACTACTCCAATGAAAATGTCTTTTCTATGCTGCGTCTTCAACTCTTGGCTCTCTCAGCAAGTTGTGAATCCCCTCTTTGATCTATTCCCGGGTCTCCTAGCAAGCTGTGAATCCCCTGCTGATCTATTCCCGGCTCTCCCAGCACGCCGTGAATCCCCTTGCTGATCTATTCCCGGTTCTCCCAGCGAGCTGTGAATTCCCTTATTGATCTATTCTTGGCTCTCCTAGCAAGCTGTGAATCCCCCCTTGTTGATTTCCAACTCTTCCTGCGTGTTTTCTGGGTGCCCAAGAATACGCAGTTTCCTCTCTGCACTGATGACTGAAGTGTGTGTGATTGTACTGGACTCCCTGAAACTCCTGTGGAACGACCTCCCTAGGGTGCGCACGGATGGTCCCCCGAAGAAGAGGTTGAATCTCCCCTGTGAGAGATTCGTGGCTAAATAGCCTGTAGACTCGCTAAGCAGCAGAATGTACAAAAGAGTGTTTGTTTGCAAATGTTCAAGATGAAAACAAAATGAGGGCTGATCTCTCTTTATAACTCCTTGGCCCCCCTTAGCCTCATGTGGGCCCCTCCATCCATCTGTTCGGTTTTCCCTCTAAGCATATTGAATGGCTAATTTGAACTCCTATGTGGGTGGCCCCCACATTCCACTAGCAGCTAAATAAAGTTGATTTGGCCTCTAAGTCCCTAAGTCAAAAGTGTGGGGCCCTCTCCCAAATGTTGCTTGCCCTCAAGCAGCCTCAAAGCTGGGTGCTCCAGAATGTGCTCACCCTCCCAGGTGGCATCCTCATCTGGCAGGTTCTTCCAATGCACTAAACATTGCTTGTCCTCAAGCAATGCCTGAACAAACAACCTCTCTGACTGTGGACCCCCACTATCACTGCAAACTTCACCAAGGTCCCAAATGTGCCTGCAGAATGTTTTCAAACATAAGTAGTGTATTGCCCTGGTCCCATTAAATTCTGCGCAGTTGTAGCTCCCTGCTATGCTATAGAAAAATTCACCATAGTGGAGACCTTCTTTCACACAAGTTCTTGAATCCTAAGGCCATATCTGGAAACTGGCCAACCCATATGCATTGCTCACTGGATCTTCAAGGCAGCCCCCCAATATAGCAGTGCAATTTTGTGTTTTTCTATCTATACCCTCAAATGTTACAGGCTGACCTGAGATTCCAATTGCCTTCTCTTGTATTGGTGGAATCTCAGTGACCCCACTGCTGTAATGTACCCTTGTCGGAAGATAGACAGTAGTAACTGGCTCGGGGGGCTTGGTTTTTGCATCAAACTCATTGATCTCTGATTTCCGAGTGTTCTCATCATACAACAAACGTATTAGATAGCCATCATCCTCTTCATCGTGATATTTCATTGTATTCTGCTTGAATTGGTGGTGGTAGTCACCATACCAAGTATGTATATGTTCATCAAAAACCTGAGAATAGACTGCCAAGGATACACTCATGGTAACCCCATCAACATGTAAATTAGAGTTGTTTTCCCCAACAACTGTATTGCCTCTAGTTATCATTCCAGAGTAACTGCTATCTTCAATCTCAAGACAGTACATGTCCTTCCATGTGTGACAACAATTCCCACTGGCATGGAGTCCTTGTTAATTCTTCCATTTTCTCGTTTATGGTTAATTTGGAAAGTTGGAGCAGCATAACATAGTGAAGCCAATCTCCCTTTGGAGAGACCTTTGTCTTCTAGTTGTTCACACTCACGAATACACACAACATTCAAAGCTGCACCAAATCTAGCATCCTTAAACTCACATTTTGCTAACTTTTCGTTGTAGTTAGGAAAGAGATTGCTCGTGAGGTGCCCAATGAAATTTGTTTCAACTTGGCCATTTGAAAAGGTACATTGATCAGCAAGGCCTTGGAGGGACTTAACATTAGCGGGTACACCAACAATCTGAAACTTTGACAGGTGGTCCTCCAATTTAACCCATGCTGCTGCTCGGTTTCCTTCCCAGGCGGATAGTTTAGTCATCATTGGATCATAAGGTACATTGATTATATCCCTTTGTTTAATTCCTGTCTCAATTCTAACCTTGGTTGATAAGGGTGAGGGGCAATATTGATTTAGAGATCTAACTGCTGGTAGGAAACTTTTAGGAACATTCTCATCATAAATGCGTGCCACGAAGGTATGGCCTGATTGAGGAATTGGAGACTGATTCAATGGCAAGGTTTCCTCATTTGCAACTTGGGTTTGCTGCCCTACAAGATCTGCATTATAATGGCCTACCGCCATAGGCTCACGATCACAACATGGCCTAAGTAACTAAGTATGCTTGACAACTTCTTCCAAGAAACTAGACTTGGTAATGCTTTCTTCTCTCAAGTAATCATGCCGAAATGTGTTTGATAGTAGCCTAGATGTAACATTCTTGATAGATTTATCAGGCTCTTCATTGCTATGTTTTGTATGGATTCTAATGGCGCCTTCACCCCAGCACCATATATCAGAAATAGTTTTTAATAGGGATGTTTCTCCATTTCTACTTAGACCTATCATCAACAAACGATCTCCTCTGGGGACCACCAATGACATGCCTTCAAATAGAGTCATAGTGGACCATAGTGTTTGCATTCTCACTTGTTCAATTCTCAATTTTGTTTGATAAACAATATCAACCCCATTGCATTCTGAAGCAGCCCTGTAACACTGTTTAATCTTTAAAAAAATGATCTTTGGCCATTTTAGAGGCTGAAATTCGGCTGCACATGTCCAACCTTCTGACTGAGCCTTGTCATCGCCGCCATTGCTTTTATCTTCGATTTCAGGCTCATTATTCCCCAAGTCAGAAACTCCCATGCCAGGAATTACTTCTCTTGTGCGAATTGTAGGCCTATATGTACCTCCATTCCGCTGAAGGAACTGTTGGTGTGTCAATGGTGTACCCACCAACTTCACCTCACATTCTTCTTGAGAAAAACCAGCTCCGAGTACACTTTCAACAACTCTCCTCATGACTTCAAAGCGCTTAGCCTTGAGCTTCTTGTATTCTTCACTTCTACAATCTAATCCATACCACACATCATATGGCTCTGTTCTAGGGGTGTATGTATGAAGTACATGCTTTCCCTTAGGTGCTAAATTTGGACTTACCATACTTGCTATTGAAATGAGCACAACATTTGGCTGAGCATCCACCCTTGGCTTCCAGTGGTTTATAATAATGTGATATCTTTCTAGGTCCTTTAGGATATCCATTGCGTCAAAACCAAGATGGAGATGCTTGAAAGAGTCACATTGCGGCATTTTTTGCACTTTTTACCAATGGGTATCTGGCAATGCAGCTATAGATAGCGATGCCTTGCTGAAGTCAACCTCCTTTGCATTTATGGAAATCCTACTTGTCAGTTTGACACCAACAACTTGACCACCTGTTTTATACCATTCTGCAAATATATATACAATTTCTTTTGCTAGTGTACCATCGGCTTTTAGTCCTGAAGGCAGGAAACAAAGTAGATCCAAATAGCTACATATAAATGGATCTTTCAAATCCAAGGAGTCATAAGAAACACATGGAAAAAATTCGCCGAAAGTATCCAAAACCTGAGAAAGAAGATTGGCGTGAGGTCCAGTAGATGGGGAGCCAGAAAACAGAGATGGCCTTGAGTTGAATTTATAGCCATTGATTTCACGTGAATATACTGCTCCTCCAGATAAGTCATGACTTTCTAAAACCCAGACATCTTGCCCATATCTAGCCTTGAGGCTCGCAACACAAGGTCCTCCAATTCCTCTTCCAAGTGCCACAGAATCTGCCTTGGTCTTCCCTTCATCAAACATGCAATTCTGGCACCTTAGGTTCATTTGCCCAGGCAGGGATATTCTCAGGTAGGTATGCATTAGTCAATAAGCATATCTAATACAATTGCTCTTTTCCCTGGTGATTCCGTGACAGACTTTGCAGCAAAGGTTGCCAATGACCTTTTGTCTAGCACTGGCCTCACTCCTTTCAGAAATGGATATGAGAAGGAATATTCCATAGAATTGACAGGTACTGAATAGGAGCATAATGATTGCATCTCGTCATCATTACAAACTTCTGGTTGCCTTATGTAGGATCCAGCGAACTGAACCATATTTTTATGTCGAAATTTACTTATGTTGAAAACTTCTTGAGGGGAGTTTCGTCCCCTGCAAATAAGAATGATACCATCAAGACGCTTCTGGCCATCTTCACAAGTTTTGTGTCCATATTTTGCTGAACCTTGGACATGGAAAGCACCTCCTATCATGACATCTCCAGACTTAGTGGCAAGCTGACCCTTTTTGTAAGGCAAAAACTTCTCACGACCTTGCCAACTAGGACTTCATTTGAAAAAGGTCCATATGTTTCTCCTAATCCTGGTTTGGAAACCTCTGCACTTGCAACATAAATTGATACCTTTTTCCTACCACCATCTGATTTATCACTTACCCTTTGGCTCCCTTCAGATGTATTTCTCAAAGAACCCACTGTATCTGGTTCTTCTACTAGTGCTGTTTCAGCGGCTTCCAAGTCTTCAGATTTGTAACTGTTTTCGTTTTTCTTTGCCATCTTTAATGATACCCACATTTCCAATTGTTTTAACATTTTTGCGAAATATTTGTTGTAATCTTCAAATTTCTGACTTGAAAGCATTTTACCTTCAACCTTTAGTTTTGGCCCTCGAATTTTCATCTTTGATACCATCGACAGCTGAGCCAAGATGTGGGCTCTGATACCACTGTAATGTTCCTAAGTAGGAATATGAGTGATATTTTAAACAAATAAATAGTGCAGCGACATAAAATTAAAAAGATACATTATACATCCATAAAACACTGTAAATCTGGAATTGCTAAGCCATATATTATGAAATCTGAGAGCATGTGTACAATATAAATGAAATGGTGCACCTGGGCTTGTCTCAAGGACAAGTTGGACCAAATCTAGGTGATGGAATAGTTGAGCTGAAGGCTGCCTAGTTGCTGCACCACTCTGCACTGTGCTGTCTCAGACTCTAGTAAACTTGTTGTCCTGCTGAACTTCGACCTGCTGGAATGTGCCCAAAAACCGCCTAGAAAACTATATCCTTTCATCCTTAGACTCTTTGGACAAAACCCAGAAAAACCTAGAAAGGAATTTCTCTGGTTCTGACTTTGGATTTTCGGCTTCCTTGGAGCCTCTCCCCAGCTGCTACTGCGAAATTCGACTTGCAGGAAACAACTTGCAAATCCCTCTGAAAACACCCCTAGAATGTTGGGTTCACATGTATTGACTAATTTCTTGCTCCTCGGATGACCCTTGGCCCGGATAATTGCTCTCCCAAGCACCATGAGTTTGCTGCCAGAGGCCTCTGCCCAGTACCTCTGTCCAGGACTTCGACTGACTGCTGCACTCCAGCGAAAATGATTTTTCTATGTTGCCTCTTCAACTCCTAGCTCTCCCAACGAGCTGTGAATCCCCTCACTGATCTATTCCCGACTCTCCCAACACGCTGTGAATCCCCTTGTTGATCTATTCCCGAATCTCCTAGCAAGCTGTGAATACCCTTGCTAATCTATTCCCCGTTCTTCCAACAAGCTGTGAATTCCCTTGTTGACCTATTCCCGACTCTCCCAACAAATTGTGAATCCCCCCTTGTTGATTTCTGTTAATTTATGGTATGTTCTATGCTTAGAGCAGTTTACTTATTTTTCTTCTTATTATCCACAAATTAGCAATCACATGTACATTAAGTAAAGTGCAGATAGAACATTAAACGATCGACAGAAAACAAGCCAAGACAAGAGACACAAGATGTGGTGGCTAGCTAGGGACAAACCCCAATATGGGGAAACCCTTTGATCAAATCTTCTTTTATCTTCAATAATTTAGCAGAGAGAAATAGTACAAAAATCTGATTTATATCAGCGACAACAAACCTTAGATTAGCGGCATCAACATTATTGGCATCAGCAGCATCAACCCTAAACTAGGGCAATCAATATCTTCCAAACCGAAGGTTAGATCACCTCGATTCCTGTGCCAAAAATTGCGGATTTCCAAGGAGAGTCAGCTTCACCTATTGCGTAGTTAGGAGAGAGAATGTTGCTCAACTCTGGTCAAAGTTCCAATCTGCAGTTTGTACACCCTTAGAAAACTGCGTCCTTCCTTCTCACGTGTGAGAGAGAGACCTATCTGTGTAGGAGAGAAAGAAACTCTTTTCTGCGTAGAAGAGAGAGAGAGATGGATGAGAAGTGTGTGTCCAAATGAGGAGGAGACATCCTGTATTTATATGCAAACATTGATGATGAATAAATGTGTCTGTTGGGCTTCTGAGCCTACATAAGTTGCTCGCTGACTTTGACAATTTATCCATAATCAAAATAAATTCATATCTCCATAAATACTTATCGGAATCGGATGACCTTTAGATCAATTTTACACCTCTCGACGAGAGGAATCTAGAGAAAATATTATCAACCATGAATAAGGTGATCCTCATGGAGTTTGGCCCTAGTTGCCAATTTTAACAATTTCCAACTCCTCCTGCGTGTTTTCTGGCTGCGTGGGAATACGCAGTTTCTTCTTTGCGCTGATGATTGAAGTGTGTGTAACTGTACCGGACTCCTTGAAACTCCTGTGGAACGACCTCCCTAAGGCGGGCATAGATGGTCCCTCGAAGAAGAGGTTGAATCTCCCCCATGAGAGATTCGTAGCTAAACAATCGGTAGACTCGCTAAGCAACAGAGTGTACAAAAGAGTGTTTGTTTGCAAATGTTCAAGATGAAAACAAAATGAGAGCTGATGTCTCTTTATAACTCTTTGGGCCCCCTTAGCCTCATGTGGGCCCCTCCATCCACCTGTTCGATTTTCCCTCCAAGCTTATTGAATGGCTAATTTAAACTCCTATGTGGGTGGCCCCCACATTCCACAAGTAGCTAAATAAAGTCAATTTGGCCCCTAAGTCGAAAGTGTGGGGCCCTCTCCCTTAGTAAAAAATGTGCAAAATTGTGTAGTAGCACCCTGTTACTAATGTGTTTAAGAAGGGACATGACAAAATCATCAATATCACTGTAACAAATTCTTTGGGCCAGGTGACAAGTAGAGCTTACATCAAGTTATGACTTCACCTATTGTCACGCCAACAAATTGTCATTTACCAAGCAATATAAAAGCAAACTTCATCAAGTCATCCTCATGCTCATAATATAAATCATTTCTGTCACTAGATGCAAATGCATACATCAAGGATAAGTCATGTAGGTTCCATCCGTTTATTGTGAGATTACTTCATACCGAATCACAATTGTTTATACTTCAATTATGGTGCTAAGGACAAGTAGGCGAATACAAAACCATTATTGAATATCAATATTAGTCAATTTCTGTCACTAGATGCAAATGCATACATCAAGGATAAGTCATGTAGGTTCCATCCGTTTATTGTGAGATTACTTCATATTGAATCACAATTGTTTATACTTCAATTATGGTGCTAAGGACAAGTAGGCGAATACAAAACCATTATTGAATATCAATATTAGTCACTGAAAGTTACTATGCTCATATATCACTATCATCAAGACAACTCATCAAATATCAAGTCAAAACCCTAATTTGTTATCACAATAAGTTTAATCAGTCCATAACTCAACATATGAAGCATCATGTCAATGTTCTAGAGCATATTTATGAACTATCAAGTATCATGTCATTGCTCATCTATATTAATCAGCCAAATCTTGTCAAACCCTTGCAATTGTTATCAAATACTAGCTTCAATGGTTAAATCATAATGACATTGATATGAATATTTCGGTCACCTGCAAACACAAGTTTAGTCAACACATTCACATTTTCTACATTAAGTCAAACATTCAAACTTCCCTGCTCATAGGACACTCTGATGTCTGCACCATATCTGTGGGACTGTCATATTTTTGGTGCATTCCTGATTTTATGCATAAAGCTTCAACTTTGTGACCTACAGGTATAACCTCACCCATATGCTTTCTTCCATGCAGTTGAGAGGCTACAACCACACCCTCAAACTTGCTTCCGTGTAGTTGGGGCTTAGAGTAAAAGGAAAACTCTCTTCTTAGACCAAAACTAGCTGCAAACCAACAATAACAAATATTTGTCTATTCACGTCCATAAATCATACTTCAACAAGAAAGAATCTTCTGTACATATAATGTAAATGATAATAGGTGTAGGGATTTTAGGGATTTTATGGAGAGTTTCTCCCTCTCAATGAGCATTCCCTTCAACCATTATTATTCAAGTCATCAACTTGTCTATAATACTGTCATGCATCAGCAGAATTGTTAGATCATAAAGTTGAGCTATATCATGTTCTAAAACATATATCCATCATGGTCATAGCATGTTAGCATCAGCTACTTCATCATCACATCAAACTTTCATCGAGCGTTAGATTCATATGATTAGGGCAACGGACAAGTATATTATCATACTTCAAGGATTATGATCACTTCATCACTTCTTTATCATTAACCATCAAGTCAGGGCATCTAATTTTACTACATGTCATAATTATCAAGCTAACCAAGGTCAACAAGAAGATTCTGAATTTCAATCTTATTGTTACACTACTATCATCAAGTTTGTCATGCGTATCACAAGCATTATCAATAGTATCAAGCTACCACATATAAGAATCAATGAGATAGTCTTCTATATGGGATCAAGATATCCAAAATAATAGATGTTAGCCAAACATCAAGTGTACCAACGCATCAAAAATCAATATTTTTAAGTAGCTTCATAGAATCAAGAAATTCATCATGTCTAAGAAGTAAGATACTTGTTCAATACCAAGTGCACCATTTCATCATAAGTATCGTGAATCCAAATCACTTTCATATACATGCATGAGCCATTTGTGAAGGAGACATTCTCCTCATACCTTAGGGTTTATCTTGCCATCTAATATTGCAGTTGAAACATTACATCATATATACCTTGTAGTATTCAGATACTTGTGTACCTTGACATGGGCTGCTGGACAACTTTGTCACCTTCCTTGTCATGCGCAACTGTAGCTCTTCGCTTCTTGTACTAGCCATCATTTCTTGAATCTCAGATGATCCTTAAGAAGGATCCACTTGTCACATCTCATCAAGAGATTAGAAGTATCAAATACTCACATATACATGCAAGATGTATAAGTAATAATCAAAGCAATAAACTCAAACAAGAATGGAATCACAAAGAGGTAATATAAATCTAAAAGGTACTTATCTTTTAACAAGAGGAGATCAACTCCCTCTTGAACCAACCTTCAAGAGTTATTACCATCTCTTATCGATATGACAATGTTGACTTCAACATTTCAACCAACTTTTTATTAGAACCCAGGCCTAATAGAGACTATCTCATCTAGGGCTTCATCAAATCTGACACAGGGGCTTGAAGATCTTCACATTAGTCATGTTAGGGTTTCTAACTTGCATATCTCAAAACCTTGCCATAAACCAAGGTTTCTCCCAAACCCTAACCTCATAATATTCGTCAACCCAAATAACCAAATTGCCTAGGTTTATTCAAACACTAGTGTTCTTTTAAGTCTCGTCCATCTTCTCTTGCTTCCATCAAAGGTGTCCTCATAGGGGTGATCGTCAATGACTTTTCTTTAGCCTAGCTCTGATACCATGTTAATTTTTCTTAGGGTTGCATTGTTCTTTGCTTTGATAATTGCATTTCATTAAATTCACCCCATAACATCATTACATTATTCAGATTTGTTAAAATTTTCTTAACTCAAGATGATTGTTGTCCTATGTTTCTTTATTAAATAACTCAGATCTTGAATTACTTCAATAACAAAATTAAAATTATGAACTCTTAGCAGTCACATATATAGCTGAAAATATAAACAACAGAAACTAACTTTTCAAGTACACATGAAATTCTGTTCTTCAAATCAGCTTATTTTAAATGATCAAAAACTTATGAGGACACCTCAAAACTGAGGTTTTCAGCCTTCTAGGCACTCAAATTTGCTAGATCTGCTTGCAGTTCACTTAGATCTGTACTCAGATTTGCTAGATCTGCTTGCTATTCACATAGATCTGCACTCAGATTTGTTAGATTTGCTTGTTGTTCACTTAGATCTGCTAGATCTAACTGTTGGATATGAATGTGAGTACTTTAAATTCTTTAGATCTGAATATCAACATGCATAAGTAATTGAAATAAACTGTTAAAATACTCAAACACATCAATACACAAGATTTACCTTGGGGAAACCCAATAAGGGAGAAAACCACAGCAAAGACCTTCTTACTTTACTGCTCTTGAACAAATTTGCAGGTACAAGACCCTTCTTGAGGGTGCTACAATACAGTTCACTGGGAGAGAGGATGTTTGGAGACAATTGAGGCCTTAACTGACTTGAAACTTCTTGCATGCAGGTGCAAATGACTTAGATCAACTTGTCTTGAGCCAAAGATGTTAGATCTGAAGCAACCCGGACTAGATCTGAGCTTGTATGAAGTAGATCTGAAGATTACTTGGGCGCACTGCAGAAAAATAAACCAGATCTGGGCGAAATGACTGCTGAACTTTGAATGCTTATGTCTAACAACTGAGAACTTGAAACCTTGGGCGCTCAAGAAGGATAGGTACATCTTGGAGAGTAGATGAAAAAAATGCAAAAAAGAACTTGTGTAGCGAATCACTTTCTCTTGGTCCTTCTATCATTTCTCTTGGCTAGAATGGAGCGCCTAGATTTAATCTTGGACTGACATTGGATAAGCTTCATGATTCTTTCTAGAAGACTCCGTGGAAGAGGGGTTAACAACTTAAGTTGTTCTCTCTAGACACAAGTGCGCACCCCCCCTTCCCCCCAACCAACTTCTAATTTTACATCGACATCTTTAATATAATAATGCCTTTATAAACTTATAGGCAAACTTAGGCTTTTAGCCTTTACATCATAACATTACATTATAACATTTCAACTAGTCACTAGGACTAGGAGTTTATGTTGTCGCATAGATTGTCACGACAACACTCAGACCGGGTGCTGTCACCCTGATCCCCGATCTCTCCGTTTAAGCCATCTCCCGAGGCTAAGGGGGGTAGACCCTATGGGACAAAAGAAGACCAACTATGGACTAGTTGGGTTGGGAGACACAACAAGACAATACCCGTGCTTAATTGATATTTGGAAATTAATGTACCAGTGCCTTATGGAGTTAATGATTAAATAATTGTTTATCAAACGCTGCAAAAATATGAACTTTGTAATTCCACCATTAACAATCATTTATCATCAAATAACTGAAGCAATGCAAGATATTCAATAAATTCACAATGCTTTAATGATGATCCAACAATTAAACTTCAAGAAAAATTAAATGCTTTAAATGATCATAAAATTTAAATGCTGACCAGTTACCACTTTTATATAGCTAACTTTAAATAAACATTTAAGTGCGTTTAACTATAGAGAAGTGGAACATAGATACCGCAAAAGTCACCAAAAATGAATTTTCAATTTTTTGTTAAGCCTTTTCAAAATATTTTAATTTTTAAATATTTTTTTATGATTCTAAGCTAAAAAATCAAAATAGAACAAAATTAAAATCCTAAATTAAAATCTAATCTAAAACCATAAAATAAATTTTTATATTTTTTTAATAAAATAAAACAAAACTAAAATCTTAATAAAACTAAAATCTAATATTAAACTAATAAATCAAAAGCTAAAGATAAGATTTAACAAAACCTAAAAATTTATGGGAAAAAAACTTTTTATTTATTTTTTGTTGTTATAAAAAATCAAAATAAAAAAAATGAAATAAAAACATAAAACACAATCGAGCTTGGATTTTTTTTTCTTTATTTTTTACTTCGTTTCTTTATGTTTTGTTTGTTTGTTGTTGAACGTTTGAAATTTTAAATGTATCAAAACATAATACATTTAAAAAAATAAAAATAAAAATAAAAAATGAACACCACCTATTTAACCTAACCCAACAAAAATTCAAGTAAAACGAAAGAGAGAATTGAAGAGATGGCTTGTAGGTCCGACGACAGTAGATGGAGAAACAGGACGACAGCTCGATGGCGAAGGGAGCAGCTGAGGACTTCAACAACTGAATGGATTTTTGGCAGGGATGATACACGTAGTAGATAAAAGCGTGGAAGGAGCTGAGTGGAGCAACGCAAGTGGAGCCGCAGAGGGGTGGTGGATCGAGCTAGACCTACAGTGATGGATGGTGAGGAGGATGGACGTGAAGAAGGAGGACAACGCAAAGGGAATGCGGGCCATAGAATTGAGAGACAGCGTGGAGCAAAGGAAAGAGAGTAGATGCAGCGAGCCACAAATTTTTTATTTTTGTTTTTTAAATTTCGTTTGCAGGAGCGGGGATTTGGCAATGGTGAAAAAGTTCGAAGAGGCTGAACAATGAGGGAGAAGGAACCTCACGCAGAGGAGGCATCGTTACTACGTGAGGATGGGCAGCGATGGAAATGGAGAACCGTTGCTTTGAGGGTTTGATGCAGCGAGATGATGCAAGTTGACGGACAGGGATGAGGGTAAGCGCTGCGGACGAAGACTGAGAGTACGGATAGTGGGTGAGAGAGCTGAGGGAGTGCTGACGGAAGGATGGAAGAATACAGTTGCTGAGAACTATAGATAAGTGAAGCCACAAGTTAATGTTGATGGGGCAACGCTAAGAAGGGAGCCAGCTGTGGGTAGAAATGAGAAGCGAGGGTTTATCTGCAACAATGAAACTGACACCCCAAGCAGTAAAAAAAACCAGAAATTTCCCAAAAACTCTGTTTGAAAAATTTGTTTCCAAATCTGAAAAATCCAAAATTAGACAATAGCAATAATTGTGAAAATCTCCTAGAAATGAGAAAAGCATGCAGCAAGAGAGGACAAACCCTAGCCAGCAAACAAATCCAAAAATCTTTTGTTAAAAACCCCAGTGAAATTATTTCCAGATTTAAAACCCTTGAACCACATAAATGATGCCTCTGTAAGAGCTGGTTCTGAGGCTAGATCTTACCCTCTAGGGCCTAGATCTGGTTTCAAGATTGAACCTCACCTTCAGATCTGCAACCTGCAACGATAAAAACAAAATACCCAGAAACAAAATATGCGAGAAACAAAACTGGAAACCCTAAAACCAACGAAAAATTTACAATATTTATAGATTTTCGACTCTTAAGCAGCTGGATTAGTCAATAATCCACAGTAATATTTCAGAATTTAAATTTAATGTGAGATATTTCAGAAAACCCTTCATGCATTCATAAAATTTTTTCAAATGATAAGCCCGGGATCAAAACTGGTTGGGCTCTTTCAGAAAACGCAATCCGGGAGTTGGCTGGTTCAGCTGAGAACTTCCCCTAACGCCCGGTAAACTCAAAACTAAAGATACCTCGCACAACTTAAATCACCCATTAACATAGAGGGAGAAAACAATAGTGAAATCTAGATCAAATGGACATACCTGCCATTATATTTTAGAATCTAAACTATCATTCAAACCCTAGAGATCAGACAAGATACCTGTGCCTAAATCAATCTTCATCAAGCTATTATCAATGGCTGACAATAAAATTATGCAGAAAAATAAATCATCTTACACCATTTCCAGAAGAGTAATACCAACAAGATTTTCAACCCCAAAGTCTTTCTTTATTGCACAAAAAATGACTACAAGAGAGCTTTCTTTAGCACATGACTCTCAGATCGAATCTGATCTCAAATGACCCCTGACACCCTATTTAAAGGAAAATTTCCCAACGGCTAGTTCGAGTGATCCATTTCAAAATATTCTTGACCGTCGATGAGGATCAAAATCTCTTTTAATCTCATCCGTCGAATTTTTAAATATTAAAAAATTAAAATCTTGCATTTATTTTCTCAAAAATTTGACTTATTATTATTTTAGTATTTTATTTTATTTTTCAAAATTTTATTTATTTTATTTTATTTTTATTCTTTAGTTTATTTTTTAAATTTTTTTTATTATTTTAAATTTTAATTTTTTTATTATTATTTTTAATTATTTTATTATTATTTATTATTTATTATTTTTGGATCTTCGACCTTACCCTTTGGAAAAATCACCTAGGACCTAGGACTTAGGACTTAGAACTTATGAGGGATTAAAACATTTCCTAACCCTCAAGACACTTTACATCATGACTTTTACAATTTTACATCTCAAGGGGGAAAACCCATTTGACATAGACCCTCATAGACCACCCAGTTCTACGACAAATATATTCTAGCAGATCAAGCAATTTGAAATAACCTAACCGAATTATTAGGATTATTTCCAAATTATTTTTACATAGACTCAAAGCACACTAGGATTCCCTTAAGATTCTAATGACAATTCATTCTGGCTTTGGGGTTAGCCTGAAGGAAAATTCTGCCGATCATGGATCAGTGAGACAAAAAATCTTTCGGAACGTAGATTACCACTAGAAAATTAGGTTTGCCTAGGCAGTTTACATACATGACTCAGATCTGCTAGGTTTATTTACAATTTACACATGCAGACTGGGTTTACAACATAACATGATCGGGCTGATGATGATAGTCGAATGGCACGAACACGTTGGTCAAGCGCTGTCCCTTTTGTGAAAAAGGGGGTGTACTGCTATGGGTAGTTGACACGTAGTGGTCAATAATTTACATGACAAACACTTTTACATGCCTCAACAAGACTCAAGGCATAAACATTTTATATTGACATTTTATCACTCTTTCAACCAACATGGTCCATTCACTTGCAATTGCATTTAAGTACTTATGTTCAAGATAACAATAAGAAGAAGGTCTTTTCCATGTGATCATTTAGTACTACAACTTGGACACTTGTTGGTGTAAGCCTAGGAGGGGCGAAGTCCTAGGTAGTCACATCACAACAAGCCAAGGAGTCCATTATACCAGTACTAGCTCACAAGACTTCTTCATTCATCCTGAATCTTCCTAGACCAAGCCTTGACTGTTGCTCAAAGAGCTCACAAGTCATTGCCTTGGATTTTGCACATGGCTCACCAGGCATCCACTAGCAGCTCCTTCATCCTGACTCTTGTCAAAGCTCATAGGGATTCTACCTTCGCCTTGACTTTTGCAGTGGTTCACAGGGTTTATTGATTCTCTAAATCTTCCCTAGCTAGCCTCAGGGTGGCCATTTAAGGCCTCTCATTGGAGAATGACTTTCGATGCTGCTATTTTCAACATTCCCTCTCAGTGAGGGAGGCATTCTCCGCAACTCCAAGGTTGCCTCTTAGGTGTGCAAACTGTTTTACTGGTAAGGGCTTGGTCAAGATATCTGCAACCTGCTCTTGTGTTGCTATGTACTGTAGCTTGAGTGTTTTCCTTTGGACCATGTATCTTACATAATGATACTTCAAGTCTATGTGCTTCATTCTTTCATGGAACACTGGATTCTCAGCCAGTTTTATGCGGCTTTGATTGTCACAAAAGAGGATTGTAGTCTCCAACCGAGTTTTGTACAACCCAAAATTCAACTTCCCGAGCCACATCGCTTCCCTGCATGCATCACTTGCTGCAATATATTCAACCTCTGTTGTATTATTGGCAATAGACCCCTGTTTTCTAATGGACCAAGAAATCGTGGCTAATCCAAGACTGAAACAGTACCCTGTTGTGCTCTTCTTGTCTACTGCACCTCCAACCCAGTTTGAGTTTGCATAATCATGCAAAGAAATACCACCGTTGGAAGAGTAACTTAGACCATAGGTAATGGTCCCTTTCAGATACCTCAGAATATGCTTCGCAACAACCCAATGTCTCTGTCTAGGCTCAACCCTAAACTGACTTAACGCACTCACTTAATAACATATATCAGGCCGAGTATGAGCTAGATACAACAAGGAGCCAATTAGTTGCTTGTACATAGTGGGGTCCACTAAATATGATCCTGTGTCTGAGTCATGTAGTTTCTTGAGGTTGGTGATCATTGGTGTGGCCATTGACTTACATTCAAGCATTCCAAACCTCTTTAGGATGTCCACAGTATATTTTCCTTGAGCTAGAAATATACCATCTTTGTTCTACTAGACTTCTAACCCTGGGAAGTAATGCATAATAAGGTCAAGATCTTTCATTTCAAATCTTTTTGTGAGTTCCTTTTTACACCACTCGATTATGTGGTCTTCTCTTGATCCAAAATGGATTTTGGATAGACTCATACTAGATGCAAAGGGGGAGCAGATAGATCACTTCCTTGCTCTGTTGAAGGAGATCCGGGACCAGCTGACTTCCATAGGGGCCACGCCGGATGAGGAGATGTTGGGGAGGACCGCACGTAACACAGTCTCTAAGGAGTGGGAGACATTGTTCCAGAGCATACTGGGAAGGGCGGATCTTCCAGATTGGGAAGAATTGTGGGTGGCTCTTTGTTAAGAGGAAATCAGGCCGTTGAGCAAGGCGGGAAGGTGCAGTAAAGTAGTCAGGATCAAGAAGGAAGAGGAAGAGGATACAACTCTAGCATGTGCGGGAAAGCATGAGAAGAGGAAGAAGAAGGACCTCTCCAAGGTCAAGTGCTTCCAGTGTGGGGAACTGGGTCATTATGCGAAACAATGTCCGAGGAAGAAGAGTAAGGGAGAGGCGTTTGACTATAAGGCATCGCCAACGAAGGCATAGAAGGAGGTCGAGGAGGATGACGATTGTGCCATGAGTGCTCATGTACCTCTAGAGAAGAGTTGGGGAGACATCGAGTTGTATTCAGGCGGACTACAGGTGATGAGGGGTAGGATCCTTTAGGTACCCAACCTCTTGGATTATACTTGGCTACGGGAGCCCTGAAGAGAGAGTAGTAGGACTGGCGGAAGTCGGTAGAGACAAATGCGGATGAAGCGGTAGAGAGTGCTACAGTGCAGGAGTCCTCGGGCAGCGCGAGGCTAGCAGGATGCAACAATGCGGGAGGCATGAAGAGTGTTGCAACGATGCAGGATGGCACAAAGATGTTTGCAACAATGTGAGATGCAGGGAGTTGTTGTAGTAGCGCAGAGATCAGTAAAGGGAGCACTTGTTAGCGGAAGAGAGAGCTTCAGCATCAGGAGTGTTTCTAGCCTGACAGGGATGTTAGAAGTTGGGTGGATCAGTTACTTACTTCTCAGTAATTGAGTTGCAGTGCAGTAGCGGTTAGCAGTAGCACGATGCAGCATGATGAGAGGAGGATGCAGTGCAGATGCAGTGCTGGGAGGATGGATCAGCAGTAACACAGATGCAAAGGGAGCTTCCATACAGATGTAGCAGTGGCAGTGGCAAGGCCATGGGCAACAATACAGGATTCAACAGTGTAGAGGATGTTGGGTGGGGAGGCTTAGCATCAGCACAGGTACTGGTGCCGTATAGTCAGAGTGATGCTCAATATGGAGTATTGCTAGAGCACAGTCCTCGCTAAGAGGGAATGTTGATTTGGGGTAGCATCGGATGTGCTCTAGCCATGAAAATTGGTGGAGAGGCTAAAGCACATGAAATCTCCAAGACCAAGAAATGGTTTGGGCAGATTCTAACCGGTTTGGGAGATATTAAAATAATCAATATTTTTATTGGAGTTCCTAAGTCTAAACTTAGGAAAAATAAAATATTAATGGGTATTAATATAACACTGGGTTAGAAGGTTCCAAAAGTCATCGATCAAGCCAAATCTAATCTTAGTTGTTGATTAGAGATTTAATCTCGGCCGTTGAAGGACCAACGAGAAAAGTATAAGAGGAGGCTTGAGGGTCAGTTGGAAGATACACCAAAGTGATCAATCATTCGATTTGCTAGAGCGGGGTTGCTAAGC
This sequence comes from Pinus taeda, assembly GCA_000404065.3. NCBI lineage: Eukaryota > Viridiplantae > Streptophyta > Pinopsida > Pinales > Pinaceae > Pinus > Pinus taeda. The sequence goes on from APFE030879621.1 coordinate 45,497, forward strand.
AAAGTCGAATTAGTGATCAGTAGCGAGGGGCAGTGAGAACTGGACTGAGAGGTAGAGACAGTGCCGAGAGACCAACGTAGAGACAGAGAGCAAGAAGCAGCAGCCAGAGCAGGCCACACAGAGCCCAGCAGATACAACGCAAAGGCCAGAGAGACAACATCATCCATGCAGAGGGCAGCTGGAGTGACGCAGAGTGTCCCAAAGGCTGTGCAGTACCTTAGAGGGCTGATGCAGAGGCCAAAAGGGCCAACGCAGAGCTTCAAAGTTGCTGGAGAGGGTTTTGTGGGACAGGTTTTCTGAATACCTGTTTCCGAATAGAGAGGTATTGCTGCCGGTTATTTTTTCTCTGTCGGGTGAGCCAGTTTGACACCTAGTTGTACTCAAGGAAATACTGCATAATAATATACCCTCAAAATAGCTACACCGTTTTTCCCGCATTGGGTTTTTCCGGGGACATTTGTCCAAAATAACGGTGTCACTAGTTTGTTTGTTATCTTTCAACTATTGATTTGTAGATGTTGTGATTGTATTGTGTTTATTTCGATATTTAAATGTTTTAAATAGCTTGTTCGAATTTAACAAGTAGAAGAAATAAACCAGACGAATATAGATTAAATTTCTAACGGATAGACTTAGAAATTTCAACACTTAGCGCACTAGGGTGGAGACTTTTCAGCAGTGGCATTGGGGTGGTGTGTCAGTTGACAACCACAGGTTGGGGAATGAGGTGATCATTTGCAGGGGTGGCATATCATTCATCATCGAGCCTACGTCTAGGGAGCTAGTCCCGACCTCATATTGGCACATTATTGAGAGGGCGGATGGCAGACTAAGGGGAGATGGTTAAGAGGGACAGGAGGGATCCACATACCTTGAATCGATTACGAGTATCGCATACCCATCTTTTGGTTGCATTCATGGGGTAGCTCTTTGGCACACATGGCTTTCAATGATCATCGGTACTACAAACATTAGATTAGCCCACGATATATGGAGCCTATATAGTGATCACATGCAAGGAATAAAGATGAGGGCTAGAGGGATGGAGGGCAGATTAGCATGCTTTGTCCGAGTTCCAGACCTTATATTGGCACATTATCGAGAGGGCAGATGGCAGACTAAGGGGAGATGGTTAACAGGGACAGGAGGGATCCACATACCTTGAATTGATTACGAGTATCAGATACCCATCTTTTGGTTGCATTCATGGGGTAGCTCTTTGGCACACATGGCTTTCAATGATCATTGGTACTACAAATTTCCAGGCACCGAGAAGATTATCATGCATTAGATTAGCCCACGAGATATGGAGCCTATATAGTGATCACATGTAGGGAATAGAGACGAGGGCTAGAGGGATTCCATCGGTTGACAGAGCTATGTCGCAGTAGGTTTTGCTATGGGATACAAGGATTCAGTTAATCGATAGATCACTTGTGATGAGCGGAGTTGTGGCAGAGAGTGATATAGTTTGCTCTTGGGATGACACATGGGGGTTCACTGAGGGTTTCATCATATGGGGAGACAAACATTCTCTGTTGTTGCATAGGTTCGGAGTTAGATTTGGATGGGTAGGCCTTGGTGCCATGGAGATGCCCAGGCATGATGTGTCTCGCCTTTTTCAGTATTCCACCATCGAGTTCCAGGAGAGGAGGACATTGACTGCGCACGATGGGGAGTATGACATAGATAGAGTAGCGCAGTGTCATCATGGTGGCACCACTCTGCGACTAGCAGAGAACTGGGGCATCACAACTCTTCACAGCTCAATAGCCTTTAGGGATGTGCCTGCTACTGCAAGGGGAGATCATATAGATCTTCCATTGGGCTTTAGCGAGTCACTGATGGAGCAGGAGACTTCTGGTACTTTCACCGAGCAGTATAGTGAGTGGAGTGAGGGGAGCTTCATGTTGGACAGGATTGCCTGGGATCTTGGTATTGAAGGATTCCTTCATATCAATATAGTGCAAAGGTGAGGCATGATCCAGTGGCACCTCTGGGACCTTGGCACATTTTGTAGTGACAGTGGGGAGCAACAGTTAGAGAGGATGCTTGCCAGGCATTGCTTGAGGACAAGTGATTTTTGGTGCATGGAGGAGCTTGCCAGATGAGGATGCCACCTGGGAAGGTGAGCACATTTTGGAGCACCCAACTTTGAGGTTGCTTGAGGGCAAGCAACATTTGGGAGGGAAGGGTTGTCATGTCCTTTCTGAAATACATTTGTAACAGGGTGCTTCTACACAATTTTGCACAATTTTGGCTAAGGAAGAGAACCCATCATTTTCGACTTAGGGACTTAGGAGGCAATTCGACATTATTTGGTTGCTAGTGGAATGTGGGGGCCACCCACATGGGAGTTCGAATTGGCCCATTCGAATAGCTTGGAGGGAAAGTCGAATAAGTGGATGGAGGGGCCCACATGAGGCTAGGGAGGCCTAAGGAGTTATACGGAGGGAGCAACTCTCATTTTAGATTCATTCTTACACCTTGCAATCAAAATTACTTGACTGTTCGTTCTGTGTTTAACTGAGTCAACCGACTGTTTAGCAACTAATCTCTTAAGCGAGAGATTCAACCTCTACTTCGGGGGACCATCCGTGCCCACCCTAGAGATGCAGTTCCATAAGTATTTCAAGAGTTCCGGGAGTATGTTACAACACTACCATTCAGCCATAACAAGGAGTGCGTATTTTTGGCTAGCTAGAGAATACACAGGGGTGTTTGAAGCTATCAGTGATCAATCGTTTGTCAGGAGATTAGAGGATTGGGAGAGCAATAAAGGGCCAACCTTTCTTATGTGTTTCGGAGCCAACAGAGCCAACATCCCAACAATTCGAATTACTAGGCTTGGCGACAATACAGAGGGCTAGTCCAGCAATTTCGTGGAGCTAAGGAGAAGGTGCCATAGGAGGGAAGCCCATTTGGGAAGTCAGGGGATTGATAGTGTTGGAATTTCTAAGTATATCTGTTAGAAATCCTTCATGTACTTTCTGATTTATTTTTTCCTACTTGTTCTATTAATTAACAAGTTATTTACCATGTAAATATTGGAAATAAATACAAGTACATGCTCAACACATATAGATCATCAACTGAAGGAAAAAAACAAGCACACAAGGGACACCATTATTTTTGGACTAATATCCCTGGAGAAACCCAATGCGGGAAAACCGGTGCAACTATTGGAGGGTTTTATTATTAAGTAGTTTCAAAATACAATTTGGGTGCAAGAAATGGCTCACCCAACAAAGAATTCCCTCGACAGTAGTACCTCTCAGTCTGAGACAGATATCAACCCCAATCTGCGCCATGAAATCTTCTAGTGTCAGCCTCTAGGGCTTGCGTCAGACTCTCTGGCCCAGTGTCAACCTTTCTGGCCCAGCGTCAGCCTTTCGGGGCTCTGCATCAACCTTTGGAGCCTCTGTGTCTCCCACGCTGGCCCTCCTCAAGCTCTGCACAGCTCTCGGCTGCCTCTGCATGGCCTTTGGTTGCCTCTGCGTGGCCTCTGGCTACTTCTGCGTGGCCTCTAGCTGGCTCTGCGTCAACCCTCTCCTGGCTTCTGTGCTGATGCTCTTGATACTATCTCTGTCTCTCTGCTACTGCATTTACTGCCCCTCAACTGCAACTCTGATCACTCCTTTGATTTCCTCAGCAAGCCCTGCCCCAAAAAATTGAATTCTTGATATTCTCCAAGTGACCCTCAAGCCTCCTCTTATACTTTTCTCGTTGACAATTCAAAGACTGAGATTAAGTCCCTAATCAACGACTAAGATTAGATCTGGCTTGATCCATGACTTTTGGACCATTCTAACTCAGTTTTATATTAATTCACATTAATATTTTATTTTCCCTAAGTTCAGACTTAGGGACTCCATTAAAAATATTAATTATTTGAATATCTCCCAAATTGGTTAGATTCTGCCCAAACCATTTCTGGGTATTGGAGATCTTATGTGCTTTAGCCTCTCCACCAATTTTCGTGGCTAGAGCACATCTGATGCTACCCCAAATCAACACTCCCTCTTATTGAGGACTCTGCTCTAGTAATACTCCTCACTAAGCATCACCCTGATCATTCGGCATTGGTCCTTGTGCTGATGCTAGGTTTGCTGCCCAACATCCTTTACACTACTGCATCATGTACTGCTACCCATGGCCCTGCCACTGCCACTGCTCCATCTGTACAACAGCTCCCTCTACATCCGTGCTACTGCCCATGGCCTTGCCACTGCCACTGCTTCATCTGTACAACAACTCCCTCTACATCCGTGCTACTGCCCATGGCCCTGCCACTGCCACTGTTGCATCTGCACTGTAATGCCTCTCATCATGCTGCGTCGTGCTACCCATAGCACTGCTACTGCTAACTGCTGCACTGCAACTCAGTGATTGAGAAGTATGTAATTGACCTCCCAACTCTGACATCTCCGTTAGTTCTGCTACTCCTCTTCGGGGCTCTCGTAGCAAGGTATAATCCAAGAGGTTGGGTACCTTGAGGATCCTGCCCCTCATCGCTTGTAGTCTGTCTGACTACAACTCGATGTCTCCCCACTTCCTCTCATGATGTGCATGAGCACTCATGGCACAATCATCATCTGGCTCCACTTCTTTCTCTGCCCTTGCTGGCGCAACCTTGGTCTTAGAAGCCTCTCCCTTGTTCTCCTTGCTCAGTCACTGGCTCGCATAATGACCCAGTTCCCCATAGTGGAAGCATTTGACCTTGGAGAGGTCCTTCTTCTTTCGTTTCTCTTGCTTTCCTTCAGATGCTAGGGTAGTATCCTCCTCTTCCTCTTTGATTCTGACCCCCTTGCCGCTGCTTCCTGCCTTGGTTAGCCTTCTGATCTCTTCTTGATGAAGAGCCGCCCACAGTTCCTCCTAATCTGGAAGGGTCGATCTGCCCAATATGCTCTGGACAAATACCTCCCAGTCCTGTGAGACTGTGTTCAATGCGGTCCTCACCATTAATTCCTGATCCGACGTGGCCCCTATGGAAGTCAGCTGATCCCGGATCTCTTTCAGTTGACGGAGGAAGATTTCGATCTGTTCTCCTTTTTGCATCTGATATGACTCTAACTGATTTTCTAGTAGCATCTTCCTCTGCACTGGAGTATGCTGATACAATTTCGTCAGGGCCTCCCACATTGCATTTGCCATGTCCTTTCCGACAATATGTGGTACTACATGGTCCTTGACCCCGTCAAGGATGATGCTCTTGGCCCTCGCCATTGCCTCCTCATACTTATCGTTCTTAGCCAGGTCAACTGGGATTGTTATCGTTTTCAAGGTTCTGTCCATTCTGTCCTGATCTCTTACCCCGTTCACTGCCATCTTGCTGCTCCATTTTTGACTCTTTTGAGTCTCTTTACTTGCCTCCTGGAAGTTCTCGATGTGACTCCCTTTGAGCCTCAATTCCCCTCTTGCAAACCCCTCTGCCAATGTTGAGATGCCCCCACTCCGATTGTTAGTACAGTTGCACCACTGATTCGATTTCTTGGCTAGAAATCCTTGGTAACAACTCCCTCCTCGTTGTTCTTGCTTTGTTAGGTATTGTTTTGACCTCAGTACCCCACCAGCTTCACTCCGCAACTTCTCCACAGCCTCTTATGCCCCAACAAACTGAAGGTTAGAGCCTCTAAACTCTGCACAATCCTGGCACCAGCAAAATCTGTACCTCCTGGCCACGAGCGTCAATCCTTCCTGACTGAGAAAGATGATCGGGCATTGTGTAGGTCAGGTCTGCTTCTTTCTGCCACTGTGCTGATCCTTCTCGCGACTCAAACTTGATCCTTGCTGCTTTTCTGCTAGGAACAACTTCTGTCACTCGAGACTGCTATTTCTGCCGCTGCTACTCTACTTGGTTGATGCTCTCAGTTCTCCTGTGATCTGCAACCACGCTCTGATACCATGTTGGAATTTCTAAATCTATCTGTTAGAAATCCTTCGTTTATTTTCTAATTTATTTCTTCCTACTTGTTCTGTTAATTAAGTTATTTACCATGTAAATACTAAAAAATAAATACAAGTACATGCTCAACACATATAGATCATCAACTGAAGGAAGAAAAAACAAGCACACGAGTGACACCGTTATTTTTGGACTAATGTCCCTGGAAAAACCCAATGCGGGAAAACTGGTGCAGCTATCTGAGGGCTTTATTATTAAGTAGTTTTAGAATACAATCTGGGTGCCAGAAATGACTCACCCAACAGAGAATTCCCTCGGCAGTAGTACCTCTCAGTCGGAGACAGATATCAGTCCCAATCTACCCCACGAAATCTTCCAGTGTCAGCCTCTCTGGCCCAACGTTAGCGTTTCTGGCCTAGCGTCAGCCTTTCGGGGCTTTGTGTAAGCCTCTGGAGCCTTTGTGTCTCCCACATTGGCCCTCCCAAGGCTTTGTGCAGCTCCTGGCTGCCTCTGCGTGGCCTTTGGTTGCTTTTGCATGGCCTCTGGATGCTTTTGTGTGGCCTCTAGCTGGCTTTGTGTCAACCCTCTCCCGACTTCTGTGCTGATGCTCTCGGTACTATCTCTGCCTCTCTGCCACTGCATTCACTGCTCCTCAACTGCAACTCTGATCACTCCTTCGATTTCCTCAACAAGCCCTGCCCCAGAAAATCGAATTCTTGATCAACGCGTGTATTCGCCAAGTGACCCTCAAGCCTCTTCTTATACTTTTCTCGTTGACAATTCAATGGCCGAGATTAAGTCCCTAATCAACGGCTAAGATTAGATCTGGCTTGATCCATGACTTTTGGACCATTCTAACTCAATTTTATATTAATTCACATCAATATTTTATTTTCCCTAAGTTTAGACTTAGGGACTCCATTAAAAATATTAATTATTTTAATATTTCCCAAACTAGTTAGATTATGTCCAAACCATTTTTGGTTATTGGAGATCTTATGTGCTTTAGCCTCTCCCGGTACTATCTCTGCCTCTTTGCTACTGCATTCACTGCCCCTCAGCTGCAACTCTGATCACTCTTCGATTTCCTTAGCAAGCCTTGCCCCAGAAAATCGAATTCTTGATCAACTGGGTGTATTCTCCAAGTGACCCTTAAGCCTCCTCTTGTACTTTTCTCATTGACAATTCAATGATCGGGATTAAGTTCCTAATCAACGACTAAGATTAGATCTGGCTTGATTCATGACTTTTGGACTTTTCTAACTCAGTTTTATATTAATTCACATTAATATTTTATTTTCCCTAAGTTTAGACTTAGGGCCTCCATTAAAAATATTAATTATTTTAATATCTCCCAAATTGGTTAGATTCTGCCAAACCATTTCTGGGTATTGGAGATCTTATGTGCTTTAGCCTCTCCACCAATTTTCGTGGCTAAAGCACATCCGATGCTACCCCAAATCAACAGATAGCAAAGGTCATCACAACGCTTTGGGTCCATTTCTAGGAGGATTTACTGGCAGATTCCAGTAGGCCGAATTTTGCAGTTGTAACTGAAACTAGGCTCCAAGGGGGTCGATTTTCCGAAGTCTAAACCAGACAAATTTCTTTCTTGTTTTTTCTGGGTTTTGGTCAAGGATCACACTCCTATTTTTATAGAAGTTTCTAGTCAAATCTAAGGGGTCAAACAGGGGTCCCAATTGAGCTAGTAGCTAGAGGAGCCAATGGGAATTTGGGCCAAAATTCCGAGGTCATCATTTGGCCAATTCCTTCGTGGGTTTTTCACGGCTTGGGCCAAGGAACAAGGAGCTGAATTCTCATAGTTTTCTGAGCATAGGTAGTGATTCCAACCCTTCGAAGTCATCAGACAGAACAATTTTCTGGGGTAGCGCAGTTCAGTTTGGTGCAACAGTTGTAGTAGGCTTCAATTCAGCATTTTCTCACCTGGGTTTTGTCATGCTTGTCCATTGAGACAAGCCCAGGTGCACCATTCTATTTTACTATTGTATTTGCTCCTGAAGAAGTAATAAAATTGCTCAGCAGTTCTCTATTTCCAGTGTTTCCATGGGTGCTTAATGTATATTTCATTTTTCTGATTGTTGGATTGTTTGCATGTTTTGTATATAACTTATATTCTTGTTTAGGAACATTACAGGTTTTTCGTGGAAAGCCATTCTAGCTTCTCCCAAAGCTCGCACGCCTTTCCATTGAATGAGGCATCCTTGCCTTACTTCAAACCCTAGTATAGACATTAATCAAAGGTGAAGGTTATTGGAACTCCTCTCGTTGGTGAAAATCCGAAAAGAGAAGGGAACATATGCTGTGGTGACAATGGGCTTTTGTCCCAAATTGTTGTTGTGCCTTCTAGCTTTAGCCTACAAACTAGGCCTGCTAGTTTGTGCAGCAACATGTTCATGGCATAGGCTATATAAAGCGCAGGGTATTGTACTTCTTCCATCTACTAATAATCTTGTTTTTAATGGTGCCAGACAAAAGAACTGGCTGAATTCCTTTTATGTCACGTCTGGTATCCTCATAAATTTGTTTCAAGATAAGCACTTCTGTATCACAAAGTCATTGGAAATTAAGTAGTGGCTTCATTATTGAAAGGAAAAAATTGATGGTATGTGTTTTCATAGCGTTTCATTTGTATTTTCTGCTGCTATTATTTATACTTAAATGGATAATGCATGGTTCCTGTCCATTATACTTGTAACAATTGCTCAATAATAGCGAGTTTCTAACAGTTATCAATTCATTAGATGTTGGAGCTAAGGCTGACAAGTTGGCCCTTCTTTTATATGCTGGGTTTGGCTGATGTCACGATCACCTAGCCAGTTGATGTAACATTTGATGTACATATCATGTTTTATGTTGTAGTACAAGAGGCATTTTAAAAAGTAAAATGAAAATAACAAAAAGAAACTGAAATGCTTTTGCTGGATCACGTTTAGTAATATGTAAATGTGATTAACATGTGAACAAGAACCACAATTTTTGATAAGAGAGGGGAGTCATGAATTCTTGACTTGTGTGTTTGCTTTTCTTTTTCAGTTGAAGATTTTCTAGTCCACGATCTCTATACATTGGCAGCTCTAACAGAACAGCAGACTAATTCAGAGGTCTTGAAGCAGGTTAGTTTTGGAGTGGTGGATACTTTTTGAAATGATAAGTTGATATGAGCTTTAAGAAAAGTATGATTCTTTTATATAAAGTACATCAACTATTCAAATTGTGTGCAATTAGGATTCAAGTATGAGATGTACCAGAATAAATCCATTAGTAAGTTCCTTCAGTAACTGTAACTTTTTAAAACACTGCATATCAGAATAGGGGAGATAGCTAGATGTAGAAATTCAGGGAATGGGTCTATCAGGGGAAAATAACATGGTATCCTTCCAATTTTAGAGAAATGATCTGGTGAGGCATCTTTAAATTATTTGTTTGGTTGATTCATGGTCAGAATACCTCAATTATGTTGAAAAATGATGTGATTATGGATAAAACATGCATCCAGGTGAGCTATTACTGTTTATCAGCATGCTAATTAATTATGTGTTGTTAGGCTATTGCAGAAATTTTATCGTATATTGATAGTCAGCATTCACAATGGTTGAATGGAGCACAGTTACTCGAGAATATGCAGCAAGCTGTACATGTCCTACCCACTGGGTGTGAAGGGTATCACACTTTATGCTTTTTTCCCCATCTCAATAGTTTGATCATTAGTTGACCTTTGAAATGCTTCCTTTCTTTTGTGGAAAGTACATCTTATATACATCACTTGAAGTTCTTTTGATTCAAGATGCTGCATTTTAATTTGTTCCTCTGCATTCTATAACTGCTTTACATCTGTACAAGTTGGACAAGAGAAAAAACATACCTTATTTGTTTTTAAAACATGGATGGCCAGGCTTGACTCACTTCTTGGAGGAGGATTACTAGAAGGTACCTTGACAGAACTGGTGGGGCCTTCGGCATCTGGTAAAACTCAGGTGTGATGAAAGTTCTCATGGTCCTATGTATAATGTTTACTTGAAGTGATTTACTTTCCTACAACATGGACATAAACTTTGTTTTGATACTTTTTGGCTTTTAGTGCATTCACTCATGAAAATCCATACTTTTTGTGCTCTTTATCCGAGTTACTATTGGCATAGTGGGCTTAGATAGAAAGGCATCTTGTTTTATATTTGCTGTCTCTGTTTTGATGGGAAAACATTGTCGGTATTTATTTCTGAGCTAACATGAGGACATACATCTTCTGTTAGGTTTGGATGCATTGTGAATTCTTTACTTATAGTGAAAGATTTTGACTTACAATGTGTTGGTGCAGATATGCTTGCGTGCTACTTCACATATTGCATACCATTCTCAAGCTGCAGTGATGTACCTGGACACTTGCAACTCATTCTCCTCCAAACACATTGCACAGTTTCTTAATGTTCTTGCTAAATCTTCATTTAAATCCAAGGTTATATTTTGTCTTTTTCTAGTTGTTAAAGTTGACCCATTGGGAATACAGAAGTAAAACAAAACCTTGTATTTATGTCTGTTGGTCCTTTAGGGAAAGTGATTGCTTCAGTCAGAATACCCACAATGCTCCTTCATTAGTGCTGACTTTTAAGTTTATTATTCTTTTATGAAAAATCTTGGTGCAGTGTTATTAATGATTTAACTTTTTATTTTCACTTTTTTGCATCTTACACAATGGCCTTCTATAACAGATTGGGTTGTTCCAGCTTCATGCATTATTTGATATATGCTGTTTGATTCTAGCACGAGTGTTTTTGTGGATTTCAGGATCGACAACGAGATATTGAAAGGGTGATGAAAGGAATTTTCCATTATAACGTGTTTGATGTCTACTGTATGTTGGATATACTCTATCAAATAGAATCAAGCATGCACACTCAGGTGTTGTGCTGAACACATTTATGAAAATAAAAATATCCAAGTGTGTTTAAAAGTTAGTTACTAGTGGGTTGCCATTGTCAATTTTAGGGCAAAAATGAAAGATCGAGGGTGCATCTAATCATCGTTGACTCGGTTTCTTCTGTTATAACTCCTATTCTGAGTGGCAGCAACCTGCAAGGTATACTATTCCACGTCTTAGAAGGCCCTTCTTGATTCCAAGGTCATTGACGTTTTGAACTATAAGATGAGCTGATTTATTTTGCAGAATTTTTGAGATTGTTATTGGTCTTAAGAATATCATGTGGCTGATATGTGTGGTATTTTACGAGAGCAACGCAAGTTAGAATTTGTCTTACTTGAATGAGAACCAAATGGGTATTGTATCTAGGAAAATTTATATCGTAAGTGTTTCAAGGACTAGCATTGGAACTAAAAGTACATGCACGCTCAAAATAGTGGTTGGTGAGTCTAAGGCACCTAGATATATCTATGGGAAATGTTAGATACATATTTGTATTTATCTATTGGGAAATGGAACATCTTATTATAATAAGAAGGAGACTGGCATTTCCATTTTTTTAATGTAAAGTTATAAAGTTATATCTTTATTTATTTCGTAATTAGTGGCAGGGAGTTGTGTTAACCAATGTGACTGCCTTCTGCATGGTCTCTTCTCTATCTTTTAATATCGCGCCAAATGTTGGATTGTATGTGGATAGTAGGGCAACAAGATGCATGACTTATAAGTTATGATAAGACACTCTTCAGCAGGATTTAGGAGCAATAGGGAGGTAAGAGGTGTGGAGTTGGTTGTTGATGTTATATATCTCATGAAAGGATTGGGTATCATTTTCTTTCGAATTCCATCAAGCGATGTTCTTGAGATGAATGATGTTTTGTTTGTTCCTGCTTTCATGAAAAATCATCTTTTAATTTCTTGTATGGTAGAGCTTCAATATAGAGTTGCATTTGATAGATAATGTTGCACTATCAATGATTGTAGTCTAGCAAGTTTCATGACTTTGGTTAGAGGTGTGCTATATTATAGCCTTTATAGGTTGCTTGTTGATATTGTGGCACTTGTACATTCCAATATGAAGATGGATGAGCCTCCCAGCCATGAGGAAGCATATGCAAAGCATATATGGCGAGATGCCATGGATATAGGGTTAGAGCCTATTGTAAAATCAATGATTGGTTCCAGGATTGTAAGTAATGGAAGTGTTGTGGACTACAGGGATAGGGTTATTGATTTCTTTCAGGGAGAGGGATTTTGTTGATTTTTCATGATTTTCTACACCGATAATTACTTCCAATGATTTCTTTATTAGTTTAACTTGTGTCACATTCATCAGTAAGCAATTATACATAGAAAATCTGCACTTGTGTAACTTAGTCTACTAATTGCCCCATAGGTTTCCCTCCTTAGGGCCTTGCTAGATTTTGTGGTAACATAACCAACCTTAAACAAATTTATATAAATAAAATCTTAAATTTGATTTTTCCTCCATTTTAAATTTATTTCATGGCCGACTTGGAGTACACATTTTTGTTCAAAAAGAAAAAACATAACGTCCTTCATTAAAATTAAAGAGGAGTTGTCATATATCAGGAGGCGATCTAGTTCAATGCTTACATATTTCTAATAATGACAAAAGAGTGTCAATGGATTGCAGTCATGATAAGAAAGAGAAAAACATCAAAGAAGACCTCTGCAATGCGTCGAGGAAACAAACTATTGTTGTGCCCAACCAGGGGCCAATTTTAGGTATCCAGGACTGCCATATGAACACTAGTCAATGTGTGACCAGATCATAAATCCGTCGCATTAGAAATTGAAGGATCTTGATTCACAAACAGAACCATCTAGTAAAAAATCAAAATACATCAGCCCAGGGCAGAGAGGGGCCCCAAGCTGTCATGTCCCTTCTCAAATATATTAGTCACAGGGTGCAACACCACATTTTTGGCATCATTTTTGGCTTAGGAGAAGGAACCCACACGCAAAACTTAGGAACTATTTCTGGCAGTTAGTGGAATGTGGGGCCCACCCACATGAATAATTCGAACTTGGCCTTTGCATGAGCTTGGAGGGAATCGAATTAGTGGAAAGAGGGGCCCACATGAGGCCAAGGGGGCCCAAGGTGATAAAAGAAGAAGGAGCTCTCAGTTTGCAACATCTTGATCATTTTACAAACAAACTCATCTTTGTACGCTCTGCTACTTAGTGAGTCTATCAACTGTTTAGCCAAGAATCTTCCAAGCAGGAGATTCAACCTCTACTTTGGGGGACTATCTGTGCCCGCCCTAGGGAGGCTGTTCCATAGGGATTTCGGAGATTCCAGCATTGCCATACACTTCATCCAGCCATGCTGAGAAGGGGACTGCGTATTTCCTAGGCAGCCAGAAACACGTAGGAGGAGATTGAGCCAGCGAGGAGGTCTATAGTTTGATGGGAGTTCCGGGAGCTGGAAAGGTTGTTGGTTGATGATATTTTCGCTGGGTTTTGCAGCTAGCTCGACAGGTGTTTCAGTAGTACGATTTTTTGGGAAGAGGGATTGCATAGAGGCCTTCGGCAACAAATTCGTGGTGCTTGGGAGAGCAGTGACCCAGGCCAAGAATCATTCGGGGAGCAAGGAGTTAGTTAGCACAAGTGAAACCAACATTCTATGGGTGTTTTCAGAGGGATTTTCAGGCTGTTTCCTGCAAGTCGAATTTGGCAGCAGCAGTTGGGGAGGGGCTCCAAGGAGGCCGAAATTCCAAATTCAAAACTAGAGAAATTCCCTTCTGGGTTTTTTTTGGGTTTTGTCCAAGGAGTACACAGCTGCAAGGATATAAATTTCTGGGCAGTTTTTGGGCACACTCTAGTAGGTCGAATTTCAGTAGGGCAACATGTTTTACTAGGACAATGCAGTGTAGAGTGGTGCAGCAACTGGGCAACCTTCAACTCAACTATTCCATCACTTGGGTTTTGTCAAGCTTGTCTTTGAGACAAGCCCAGGTGCACCATTCCATTTATTGTACCTATGTTCTCAGATTTTATAATATATGGCTCAACAGGTCCAGATTTACAGTGTTTCATGGATGTATAATGCATGCTTTTAATTTTATGCTGCCGCACTATTTATTTGTTTAAAAACCACTCATATTCCTACATAGGAACATTACAGTGGTATCAGAGCCTAGTTCTTGGCTCAGCTGTGGGGTTTGTTTCCTATGAGAGGAGAAGTCCATCAAAACATCACTCATCGGAGGCAGAGGTATAGGAGCGGAGAAAGGGAGTTAGAAATTACACTAGATACAAAGGAAAGAGGGAAAGCATTGGCCGAAGAGGAGGAAATGGCAGAGCCCAAGAGCAGGGAGGAGATGGCTTTCGATAGCCTCCTGAGGGCCTTGAGTGACTTGGCCAAGGGGCAAAAAGACATGCTGGAGGAGATTAAGTCCCAGAACAGAGACAGGGCCACACCTAGAGGGTTTTTATGTGAAGAAACTTCCGGGGCCTCTTAGCCTTTCGATCACCCCTCACCAGTAGTGCAACGCCCTTCAATTAGTGTGCCAACTAGGGCTACACTACACTCTTTTGTGCTAGTGGCACAAATCGAACCAACAAGGGAGGAAGACACCCCTCAGATGGGGGATTACTTTAGAGAGTGACAAGCGATGGACGGAGACTTCAAAGAAGCCTTCTCCTTCAGAGATTACTGTAAGCTCAAGCAGAGTGAGAGGAACAAGGGGTACAGAGGACAAGGGACCCAAAACTATGAGCTGCAGAGAACTATAAGGAGGATGTATTTCCCTACATTTGATGGCACTGCCAAGTGCACAGCCAGGGCGTGGGTTGAAAAGATGGACACATACTTTCAACTCAATCGGATGATGGAGCAAGAAGCCATTAAGATGGCAGTGCTGCACTTGGACGGGGAAGCCCATGACTAATGGTTTCACGATTTGATCACTTTGGGGCATACCCAAATAGTTTCTTATGAGGACTTCACCTAGAGGGTGGTGGAGCGATTTGATTAGAGGGATCTAGAGGCATCTTTCAGGGAACTGACAAAACTGCGCCAAACAAGCAACCCAGAGCAATACTTCTCAGACTTTCTGCGGGTGTCAGTGATGGTCCCGGATTTGTCTGAGGCAATGAAGGTATACACCTTCATTGAGGGCTTACTTGAGCCCCTACGTGGACTGGTGAAGTCACGCAAACCTTCCACATTGCAGGAAGTGGTTGTGTGTGCTAGAGATTTACAGGGTGCCATCCCTAAGACCAGAGTGCCATTTCCTGCACGGACCCCTTTTCCACAAAAGGGCATGAGACTAGACCCCCACCACCGAGGACCACACAGGGGAGGGGGCAGTTAGATGACGAGACACAGAACGACCTCCAGAGGAGGAAGTTGTGCTTCACAGGCAGAGAGCCCTGGGCACCTGGCCATAGGTGCACTGCAGGTAGAGCACATTAGATTGAGGTCTTTTCTGACAGTGACCAGGAGGATGAGGTGGAGCAGGATTGTGGTGGGATAGATGGAGAGAGTCCGGTGGACAAAGGGTCACAACCACCACCTCCACAGGGAGGGGCATCTCTTGCCACATCAGGAGTCTTTGCTTTTGTATGCGGGATTCCTAAATTTTTGGCACTCAGGATTAGAGGTACGGTATAGGGACAAAGGGTGTTGGTGTTGGTGGACAGTGGGGCTACCCACAATTTCATAGATGCACCACTGGTCCAGAGGAGGGGCCTCACCACATCAGAGTTTGAGGGGTTCTCAGTCCTAGTACCAGGTGACTGTACCAACCAGTGCCCTCCTTGATAGTAGTTATGGGAAACTACTCGATGACAGACCAGTTCTTTGTGGTGATGTGCCAGACACCAATGTGGTGATGGGTGTCCAGTGGTTGTATTCCCTTGGGTGAGTCACGACAGATTGGAGGAAGCCTGAGATGGAGTTCATGGGGCCAGATGGAAAACTGGTGGTATTGAGAGGCATGCAGTCTTATCTGCCTCAGACAGTTTTGGCCCACATGATGGAGGTAGATCTTCGGCATGGGGACATTGCATGGGCAATTGAGTTGAGGATCTCAGAGGTTGGGGGACAGGCATAGCCACCAGTAGCAGACATACAGGCTTTACTGGACAGATATGTGGTAGTGTTCAGGGACATTCCACCAGGGTAGCCACTAGTTAGAGGGTTCCAGCACACCATTGAGCTGGAACTGGGTATACAGGCAATTATCACTAGTCATTACAAGCACCCCAAAGCCTATAAGGAAGAGATAGAGACGATCATCTAGGAGTTGTTGGCGTTGGGCCATATTAGGCCAAGTTCTAGTCCTTTCGCTTCTTTCATAGTGCTGGTGAAGAAGAAGGATGGCATGCGAGGTGCTAGAGGAGACACATGCAAATGAGCGTTATCGTCTGATGGATGAGGTCATCTATTACAAGGGGCGCATTTACTTGGTGCCCAACTCGTAGTTGAGGGAGAAGGTGCTCCAGGCAACTCACGATTCACCACTATCTGGACACCAAGGGTTTCAGAGACACATGGCTGTTCGGGAGAGGTTCACGTGGAAGGGCCTCAAGGAGGACGTGCTGCAACACGTACAAGAGTGTGAGGCCTACTAGCGGAACAAGGGGGAAGTTGACTCACCCTGGAGGGCTGCTACAATCACTTCCCATTCCAGAGGGGAAATGGGAAAGTATTTTGATGGATTTCATCACTGGGCTCCCCACAGTACAGGGGGAGGATTGCATAAATGTAGTGGTCGACATGCTGACCAAATTTGTCCACTTCTTCGCCATTCCTACTAGGTACACGATTGCACAGGTTGCTGAGTTGTTCTTCCGGAAGGTGTTCAAGCTACATGGGCTCCCCAAAAACATTGTGAGCGACAGAGACAACAGATTCATGGGTGGCTTTTGGCAGGATATCTTCAGGTTGGTCGGAACAGAGCTCACTCCTAGCACCAGTTATCACCCTCAGACGGACGGCCCATCCGTGCTCGCCCTAGGGAGGCTGTTCCATAGGGATTTTTGAGGTTCCAGCATTGTCATACACTTCATCCAGCCACGTTGAGAAGGGAACTGCATATTTCTTGGGCAGCCAAAAACATGCAGGAGGAGATTGAGCTAGCAAGGAGGTCCATAGTTTGCCAATGTTCCACCAAGGTTCTAGGACGAGGGGTTGAAGGAGCGAGGATACGTGGGAGCGGCCTATGCAAAAGCTCCCCACCAATTTTTAGGAAACGTGGGGGGATGTCAAGGTCTTAATAACTTATAAATATAAAATATAATTTATAAATTGAGTTCACTATGACAATTGGGTTTGAATTGAAAAGCTGCAAAGCATGATCATTGATATGAATATTATTATCATATAAATTTAAAATTCTAATTTATAATCATACATCATGATTAAACCATATTGATGTTGTTAGAAAAATATTATATATGATAGAGAAATGCAAGACATATAATATGTGGAAAAACACAAACACATAAAACTAGAAAGACATATATATGTGGTTCACCCGGTTTGGGCTACGTCCACCCCGAACAGCTAGTCCTTTCTTTCTATTATCCAACAAAATGAAGAGACACAACCTACAACAGATCCGCTGTAATATCCTTTGTTTTCTCTCACAGTCTCACCTATATGTTTCTCGCTCTGAGAATACACATATATTCCACAGCCTCAATACAATACCCTCATACAAAGAGAGGGGTTGCCTTCTAGGGCAAAAAACCCTAAACTAAACATAAATTCTATCGTCATAGCATTCGCCTAATGAACGGCCTAGATTGACTAGAAATTACTATACTTTTACAAGGCAATTTTACATCTGTTTTTAGCTTCGGGGGTGCTGCCCCCGAAACCCCCGCTGGGGGACTGCTGGCCCTTGGAACCCCCAGCTGGAGGGGATGACCCCCCCCCCCGAACCCCCGCAGGGGGGGACAAGTCCCCCTCGGACCCCCTGCATGGAGGGGTGTACAATCTTCCTCGGGTATACATCCAGCTGAAACAAAGACCTCTAAATTAGGATGATAATCATGCTCCACACCCAACAGATGTTCCACTTCCTACTATGAACATTGAATACTGAATAGTGAATATTGACATAAAATTATAAAAGTCAAGTTTGATACATCAAGAGTCAAAATTTTATAGAATTATAAATGTCAAGTCTGATACTCAAAATTTTATAGAGTTAGAATAACATAAGAACATCAACATATCAAAAGATAAACAAGCATAATTCTACTCAAGCCTCAAGGTAATGCCCCGCTAGTCTCAGCATCCAGCTACCGCATGAATAAATCAGGATCAACCATATCGCCACCTGAATTTGAATCACTAGCATTCTCAAACATGCTAAGTGGCACACCAACCAACCCCATCTGTCTCTCATCAAGTCTCTCCTCCATATCTACTTGTGCATCCTCTAGGTCAACATCCCATCGTGTTGCTGGTCCCTTCAAATACTCAGGTGTCTTCCTATGCTCAAGACGTAGGGCACTGTGCACAACAACTAACTTCTTTGCTCTTTTAGAGGTAAGCTTGTTCCTCTTGATAGAGTGGATGAAGCTGTATGTGGACCAATTCCTCTCTATTGCAGAGGAGCTAGCAATCTGAGACAACAAACGCATAGCTAGATCTTTGAGCTCTGGAGCACCATTCCCATGCATCTTCCACTAACCAATTGGGTCATCTTGTGCTAGATCTATGCGATTTGCTTGAGCACCACGTGTGTTGAAGGGGCCACTAAGAGATGCAAACTGAACAAATTGTCATCGAAATCTTGCCCCCTCCTCATTGTACATCTTTGCAATTGCATCTAGGAAGCCATTCTTTACCTCAGGATCAATAATAGGAGGCACCCTCCTAGGTCTTTCAACATACGATTTTGGGTTAAATGCATATGCTGCCATGTGTAAAGGTGTGTTCATGCGATCCCATCTAAGCTGAATGATGGGTCGAATATGGGATGTATAGAACTCTAATGAGGGCTTCCTCTGCTGAATGGCTACCCTCACATGACACAACATGCTATCAAAGGTCTCATAGATTTCTCCAAGACTAGGAGCATCTGAATCAGTGGAACGAATGACCTCCACAACAGGGCCCAAGAATGACACAAAATAAGAACAATCTGCCTACCAATCATTGTCCAACACTTGAAGCCTGACCTTCTTCCTCGTGTCTGTCTTTGATTCTGACCATCTTCCCCACTCTGAACTCACAACCAAGGATTGTAGAGGTGCTTGTACTTCTAGCATCCTCTCCAATAAGAGAAAATAGCTAGCATATCTAGTATCAGTGGGCTTGAGGAATTCCTTCCTCATGTGAGCCCTGTACATAGCCAAGGAGGTGTGGTGGTTGTAGATAAACATCTGCACATTTCTTACTGTTGTCACCAAGTCTGATATGCACTGAATCTTGCTAATGTCCTTCAGTGCATTATTGAGTGCATGCACACAACAAGGAGTCCAAAAAATATGTTGATACCTGTTTTGAATCAATAACCCAGCTGATCTACAAACTGCTGCTGCATCTATCACAACCTGCACCTCACTATCAGGCCCAACATCCTCTATAGCTTCTCGAAGAAGCTCAAGTTGGAAAGATGCATCCTTGCGCTTTCCAGAATAGTGAACAACTTTAAGAAAGAATGGACCTTTTGAGGATGTCACTATGATGTTGATTAGTGGCTGTTTTCGGATGTCAGTCCATCCATCCATAACAATAGAGCAACCAAACCTCAACCATGTTTGTTTCATTCTCTCTTTCTGCACATTAATTTTGGACACTTGTCTATCTAAAATTGTTGTTCGTAGCTTATGTTCTCCAGGTGGTACATATGAAGGCCCTATTCTTGCAAATACTTGGACCATTTCCTTGTAATAAGGAGAACGAACAACATGGAAGGGAATTCCATTGGCAAAAAAATATTTTCCAATTGCATCATCTATGTCATCTCGATCTAGAATGTTGTACATCCCAGACACTGTACCACCCATTGCACAAGAACGAGATGCACCAGTAGAAACCTTTGTCTTTTTTGATGAAGCACTCGATGGAGGAATATTTGTGGATGGATCAACATGTCTGCTAGAAAACAATCCTTTTCTAGTGGCTGCCCTTTCTAGCCTCCAAAGTTGCTCTCTGAGCTGAATTCAGGTTCTTTGATGGACACATATTGACTCCTTTAATTGTAATAACCAAAATGTGTTGCTTCACCCTGGTATAGCTGCCAACAAAGTGATGCCCATAAATATTGCAGACCCAATCACATGAGCCACCACCAACTCTTGGATTCTTTTTCTACAGTCTAGTTGCATAGATTAGAACTTGGTTTTAGAGGATTAAATGTCCCCTTTGCAAATTTTTCCAGTTCTCTTGGTGGGCCTCTAGAATTTATACCATGCTTATTTTGGTTTTTTGCCCCCTTGTGATCGCTTTCAACTTCTTCTTGTGCATCTTGTGGCGCACTACCACTGTAGCTGCTGTCATTGTTCTCACTGTTCCCAGAGGAACTTTGACTCTGACTCATAGTTGTAACTTTGTAAGTTGAATGACAAATCAAAATGTAGGTTGCGGCCTGTAATGAAAATAAAAAAATTTAAAAACATTACACAGGCTGACTAATACTAACAAGCTACAATACACACTTTGAACATTGAATTTTTTTTTTTTAATAATTTACAAGAAAAAAATTAAAATTAATACACAGTCAAAACTAAAAAATAAAAATAAAAAATTAAAATTTACCAAAAAAAAATGGAAAAAAAGTCAATTTTCATTTTTTTTTTTTAAAAACACAGTCAAGTTTAAAAAAAATGAAAAAAAAATAAAAAACGCAGCCTAAAATTAATACACAGTCAAAGCTAATTTCTAAAAAATTAAAAAAATTAAAATTTACAAAAAAAATGAAAAAAAAGTCAAGTTTCAATTTTTTTTAAAAACACAGTCAAGTTTAAAAAAAAAATGCAGCTATAGGACCGAGAATTACAAAAAAAAATCGAAAAATTTAAAAACAGCAGTGGATTGGGGTACTTACTGTTACAGGCTACAACTTGACTCAGGGTTGTCGATGGGGGATGGAGAGGTAGCAGTAGCACGGTGCGGTGGTCACTGGTCAGGCAACAATAGCAGTGAACACGGTGCGGTGGTCACTAGTCAGGGAACAATAGCAGTGACCACGTGCGGTGGTCACTGGTCAGGCAACAATAGCAGTGAACACGGTGCGGTGGTCACTAGTCAGGCAACAATAGCAGTGAACACGGTGCGGTGGTCACTGGTCAGGCAACAATAGCAGTGAACACGGTGCGGTGGTCACTGGTCAGGCAACAATAGCAGTGAACACGGTGCGGTGGTCGGGCAGCAAACAACATGATGTTTCAGTGTTTAGGTGACAGGCATCCAGACTTCACGGTGCTTCAGCGTTCATGTGATAGGCGTCCACGACGTTTGAAGTTTTAGCCTTCAGCGATAGCGTGGCTTCAGCCTTCCAGCGGACTAGCAACGATGGCGACGGGCGAGTGATGGCGTCGAGGAGTGCTGCAGCAATGGTATCGGGCTCGGTGGCGTGTTGGCGTCCAAGTGTTGCGAATGGAGTGAGGGAGGGAGGGTAGCAAATGCTAAACACACTTAAAAGTTAAATGAAATCCCTGTGATAAACAAAAATTTAATTTTTGATAAAAAAAATTTCATTTACAAAAATCGGACCCCCCTCGACCCCTTTTTTAGAAACGACCCCTCTGCAAAAAGAAACGACCCCTTGGCACGTCCCCCTGTGTACCCTGTTTTTTGGGAGCGTGGGGAAACGACCCCCTCTCATGCCCAAGTCCACGGATCGTTGGGGAGCTAGGAAACTCGACCCTTAGGGGGGGACGAGTCCTCGTGGAACATTGTAGTTTGCTGGGAGTTCCGGGAGCTGGAAAGGCTGTTGGTTGAGGACATATTCGCTGGGTTTTGCAGCCAGCTTGACAAGTGTTTTAGCAGTATAATTATCTGGGTAGAGAGATTGCGCAGAGGCCTTTGGCAACAAATTCGTGTTGCTTGGGAGAGCAGTCATCCGGGCCAAGAATCATTCGGGGAGGAAGGAGTCAGTTAGCACAAGTGAACCCAACATTCTAGGGGTGTTTTCAGAGGGATTTGTAGGCTGTTTGCTACAAGTCAAATTTGGCATTAGCAGCTAGGGAGGGTATCCAAGGAGGCCAAAATTCCAAAGTCAAAACCAGAGAAATTCCCTTCTGGGTTTTTCTGGGTTTTGTCCAAGGAGTCTGTGACTGAAAGGATATAAATTTCTGGGCATTTTTTGGGCACATTCCAGCAGGTCGAAGTTCAGCAAGGCAGCGTGTTGTACTGGGACAACATAGTGCAGAGTGGTGCAACAACTAGGTAGCCTTCAGCTCAACTATTCCATCACCAAGATTTTTTCAAGCTTGTCCTTGAGACAAGCCCTGGTGCACCATTCCATTTTATATTGTACCTATGTTCTCAGATTTTATAATATATGGCTCAATAATTGTAAATTTACAGTGTTTCATGGATGTATAATGCATGTTTTTAATTTTACGCTGCTGCACTGTTTATTTGTTTAAATATCACTCATATTTCTACATAGGAACATTACACAAGCTTGGATAAGGCATCTGCCAACAGGTTTTGCTCTCGGAACACATGAATGAAGGAGATGTCACATAAAGAAGCAAAGCCAAAGTGTTTTCCATCCAGTGATGAAGAAGAGGGACCTCGAGGGAGTTCTTCCCCTGTACCCATACAATCATCGTCTTGGAGTCCCCAACTATCCTTATTGAATCAATTGCAAGCCACACTGCACACTGAAGAATACCCCACAAGGCAACAATCTCAGGCTGATAGTTTGTTCCACCTCCTCCTTTCCAGTAGAAACAATATTTATTCTTAAGGCACAACTTGATGAGAGCACCACATCCACATCTCCCATCATTTGATGCTCCATCAAAGAAGCCAAATGGATAAGAATCCTCCAAGTCCTTATAAGGGAGAGCGCTTGGAAGGCTGAGGAATCCATGGTCCAATCTCAAGAAAGTGTCCAACAATCTTGAGATAGTCGGGGAAACAATCTGTGAATTTTCCTTCAAAACATAACTTTCTAGAGTAGACATTTATATTTATCATTTTTTATATATTTGGAGGGCTAAAACTTGACTTATGAAGACCGACCTAGCTACAAAATTCAACACTCCCTCATAGGTAGGGAGCTATTCATAATGACTTCTTCAGAGATTCTCTTGTTGAATAAAAAAGTTCTCTATACGAAGAAAACATTGAATGAGCTCAGCTATGTTGATGAATCCATCTAGTACACGTCGAAAGCATCCTACACAAACATCATGCAAAGGGATTTAGTAAACCCACTAGTCACATCTCCTTTGCAAAAGATCCAGTCAAATACAAGATAAATACCCATTGGTAGGTCAAACATTTGTTATGAATATAATTCATATAAAAATAATAACTATAAATATAAATATAATAATAATAAATAATAATTAATTAACTAATGGTTAGTTAGTTAGTAATGAAGAGGCGTGTCTTAAATACATGACCATTCATGAAAGGGCACCTGCCTATGGTATTTGTAATTATCTCATTTCTTACATCAATTCAATATACAGTTACATGTCTTACAATGGACATTTACATCTTTGAAGTATTTTAAAGATTTCCGTTGCGTATACAACTTTTGGTCTTTCCATTGGTATCAGAGCCACGATGGCAGATACCGACCTTTGGCATCAACTTGTTATCGCAGGGAAAGCGTTTCACTAAACAAGTTGCAATTTTTCCATTTTCGGTCAGGCCCTTAGCCACTTAAAAAAGAGAGTTAAAAAAAGAATTGGAAATATAAAAGAAAAGAGTTAAAAAAAAGAGAATTAGTTAATTAAAAAATCAAAAAGGCCTTTGGCCATTGACATTTCAATTATTCTAGTAAAAAAAATATGGTCCGATGTAAATTTTGAAGGAGAACATTCATATATATATAAAAGTTCAACATTATTGATAAAAAGTGCATGATAAAGTCAAAAGGGAATCTTTTCAAATATCTTTAAAACATTACGTAAGAAGAGGAAGAGTAGATAATATTATCTTGATTCATTAAGTGGTTTACAAGCTCGTAGTATTAGCAACGCATGGTAATTGCCCATGGTATTTTTAAGGTAAAAGAAGAACAAAAGGAATACATAATCTCTTTATGTGAATGATAAGTTTTACTTTACGTGGAGAAAATTAACTGAGTCAAAGGCACATAAATGGACATATATTTTATATTATACCCCAAAGAGGTGAATAGTCACATTTCACTAGGATTGTAAGTTTTCAAAAAGAAAAAGAAAATATTATAAATAAAAGATATATAAAGAGAAGTATTATATTATAAAGGAGTATTTTATAGAAAAATTCAAGTCATTAATTATTGAAAATATATGTAAGTACAAAGCAAGTATTATTATAGAAGGGTACCTAAAAGATCCATATATTAAAGTTTATAAAGGATTAAATCTAGAGCTATAAAGGGGAATAAGGATAACAAGTTATAACAATGGAAGAGCACTTTTTGAAAGCATTATAATAAATATAAGGAACAATTTATTTAAATAATGTAGCTATATTAATTTTTTTTAAAGTGGGAAAAAATATATATTTGAGGAAAATAAAAGTTAAAGGAATTTATGAGGTGTTCAAGTTTATCAAATAAAATGACACTTATTTTAAAGAAGAAGTACATTTTTGAAGAAAAAAGCGAATGGAGTCTAATTCAAAGATGAGCAAAGAAACTATGGATTCCATATATAACTCTACATTTTGAACCATATGCCCATTTTGTCGTACAGAAGATGAGTATTTATTGATTTTTATAAATCACACAATACCTTGTCCAAAATGTCAAAGATTGTTTACTTCAGAAGAATATCAAGGTAACACCCAGACACAAATTAAAAGATTAAAGTAAGAAATCACAAAACTTCAACAAAAGAACGAAGCATCAGAAAAGAAATATAAAATATCAAAGATCGGTTTCATGAAAAATCAACGGAAAGCAACGAAGGAATTTGGCATCTAAGGGACCACAATGAGAAACTACTTTCACAGATAAAAAAGTCTAAGGTTGAGAAACAAAGACTAAAACAAGAAAAGGAAAGTTTTGATAAGGAACTAAAGGAGAATCTATCAGAAAAAGAAAAAGAAAAATTGTGCCTAAAAACCCTTAATAAAAAATTGTTATAGCAAATAAAAAATTTAAAAGATAAAGAGAAGAATGCTAAGGACTGTAATGATCCTAAATAGGAATACAAGTGATAACAAACAAATAATTTGTGCGACAATTCATAAAAACGAAATACACAGTAAGCATCCACAGAAAAGCTGTAAACAGGGAGCAACTGAGCCATTTTATTAAGTTTCTGAAGGCAAAATACAATAGATAACAAGATGGTGCACTTGCGCTTGTCTCAATGGACAAGCATGACCAAACCCAAGTGGGAAAATGGCTGAGCTGAAGGCTGCCCAACTACTGC
This sequence comes from Pinus taeda, assembly GCA_000404065.3. Lineage (NCBI taxonomy): Eukaryota > Viridiplantae > Streptophyta > Pinopsida > Pinales > Pinaceae > Pinus > Pinus taeda. The sequence goes on from APFE030879621.1 coordinate 70,882, forward strand.
ACCAATCTGCACTGTGTTGCCCAGAAAACTGCCTCTCTGCTGAAGTTTAAATGGCTGGAAACTGCACTTATATTGCCCGGAAATTTATGTGCTTTTAACCCCAGAATCCTTGGCGTAAACCCAGAAAAACCTAGAAATGATTTTGGTTGGAAAGTGAACCAAGAACTCCTTGATGGTCCTGCTACTCAGTTTCCTTTCCCTGCTCTCCAAAATGGCCTCCAGTTCCAAACTTCCAACACCAAGTGGCCCTCATCATCTAGTGGGGGTAGATCAGCTGTTGCCGTCGCCTGTTGTCCCAACACCCTTTTAAGGCATGAGACATGAAAAACGTTGTGGATCCTTCTCCCCTGAGGTACCTCTAGCTCATAGGACACCTCCCCAACTCATCTAATCACCTGGTAGGGCCCATAGAATCGTGGCTGTAGCTTCTCGGCCCCTTCTCCTTCAGCGTGGACTGCGTGTAGGGCTGTAGCCAAAGATATACCAAGTGGCCCTCCTCGAAGTGTATCTCCATCCTGTGCTGGCCTACGTAAAATTTCTGCTGATTATGTGCCGTCTCAAATTATCCTTGAGAGCCTTGAGGATATCTTGGCTCTCTTGGACCTAGTCTTTGGCCTTTGGGGCCTTGCTGTCTCCAAAAACAATATCAGCAAAAGACAATGCATCATATCCATAAAGAGCACGGAAAAGAGTCATACCGATGGACATGTGGTGCGTGGTGTTGTTGCAGTGCTCGCCCAGATGCAACCACCAAATCCAAGTCCTTTGTTGACCGGCCACGTATTTCCTTAGGTACCCCTCCAACCACCGATTAACTCTCTCGGTCTGGCCATCTGTCTGAGGGTGATAGATGATGCTAGGAGTGAGCTCAGTCATGACCAGTATGAAGAGTTCCCGCCAAAAGCCTCCCAAGAATCTGTTGTCCCTTTCGCTCACTATGTTCTTGGGGAGCCCATGCAATCTGAAAGTCTCTGGGAAGAATAGTTTTGCAACTTGTGCAACTGTGTACCTAGTGGGGATAGCGAAAAAGTGGGCAAATTTGGTCAACCTGTCGACCACTACGTAGATGCAGTCCTTCCCCTGCACTGTGGGGAGCCTTGTGATGAAATCCATAGAAATACTTTTTACCCGCAACGATGGGAAGTGGCTGTAGCAATCCTGCGGGTTGGATCAATTCTCCCTTGTTCCTTTGACAAGCCTTGCACTATTGTACGTGCTGCAACATGCCCCCCTTGAGGCGCTTCCATGTGAATCTCTCCGTGACAACCATATAAGTTTTCCGAAACCCTTGGTGCTCGGATATTGGTGAATAATGTACTGCTTGGAGCACCCTCTCCCTCAACTGCGAGTCGGGCACTAAGAAAATGTGCCCCTTGTAATAGATGACCTCATCCATCACTCAGTAATGCCCATATGTATGGTCCCCTCCAATACCTCGCATGCCTTCCTGTCTTTGGAGTACACCACCAATAGTTGATCCTTCCAATCATGGCAAGTGCTCATGAGGGATAACCCAACTGGTCTTCGAGATAGAGCATCAACCTCTACATTGTGCTTCCCCCGCACATACTCTGTATCAAAGTCATAGGCCTGCACTTTGCTGAGCCATCTCTGCTGCTTGTCATTGAGGCCTTGTTGCCCCATGAAATGTCGAAGACTGTTGTGATCAGTGTTCACTCGGAACTTGTTGCCCAGCAAATACTGACGGAACTTGGCCAATGCATGCATAATGGCCAGCATCTCCTTGTCATATATGGAATATGATAGCTCATGCAGTAGGAGCTTCTGACTCTCGAAAGCAATGGGATGCTCCTCCTGTGACAATACTGCTCCAACTCCTACTCCTGATGCATCACACTCCACAATGAATGGCTAGGAAAAATCAGGAAGTGCCAAGACCGGGTAGCAGCTGCTCATCACATCCTTGAGGCGGTGGAAGGCAACATGTGCCTTATTGGTCCATGCGAAAGTCCTTCTCTTGGTTAAGTCGGTCAAGGGTGCTACCAATTGCGAGAACCCCTTGACAAACTTCTTGTAATAAGTGCAAATGCCCAAGAAGCCCCTCAACGCAGTCACATCTCGGGGTACTAGCCAATCTCAGATAGCCCGAATCTTCTTATCATGGACCTTTACCCCATTAGCACCAATGATATGACTTAGGTAGAGCATCTATGTCAACCCAAACTCGCACTTGGAAGGCTTGGCATAAAACTGTTACTCTTCCAGAATGCGCAGTACCTCCTCCAAGTGTTGGAGGTGCTCCTCCCATGTTCAACTGTAAATGAGGATGTCATCGAAGAAAACTAGCACAAACCTCCTCAACTATCCCTGGAAGACATGGTTCACGCATGACTTGAAGGTGGCCGGAGCGTTGGTCAGTCCAAATGGCATGACCAGGAACTCGAAGTGCCCATAGTGGCCGCAAAAAACTGTCTTAGGGATATTCTGATCCCTCACTCTGATCTGGTGGTACCTTGAACGCAGATCGATCTTAGAGAAGTACTTGGCTCCTCTAAGCTCATCCATCAGCTCAACTATGTGGGGAATGGGGTATCAGTTCTCCAATGTCTTCTGGTTGAGGGCCTGGTAGTCAATGCACATCCGAAGGGTTCCATCCTTTTTCTTCACCAGCATCATTGATGAAGCGAAAGGACTGGAACTTGGCCTGATTTGGCCCAATGCTAGCAACTCCTGGATGGCCTTCACTATGTCGTCCTTATAGGCCTTGGGATGCCTATAAGGGGTGGTGATCATTGCCTGCACACTCGGCTCCAACTCAATCGCGTGCTCAAATCCCTTGTCTGGTGGCTGCCCTAGTGGAATGTTCCCAAACACAATTGCGTATTTGTCCATCAAAACCTGTATGTCTGCCAGTGGTGGTTGAGCCTGTCCCCCAGCCTCTGAGATCCCCAGCTTAAATGCCCATGCAATGTCCCCATGTCGCAAGTCTGCCTCCATCCTGTGGGCCGAAACTGAATGAGGTGGATAAGACTGCATGCCTCTCAAAACTACCAGTTTGCCATTTGGCCTAATGAAATCCATCTCTGGCTTCTTCCAATCTGTCGTGACTCGCCCAAGGGAATACAACCACTGGACACCCATCACCACGTTTGGTGTCTGCCACATCGACCACAAAGAAATGGTCCATCATCGAGTAAGTCCCCATAACTACTGTCAAGGAAGGCACATATCTAGTGCATTGTATGGTACAGTCACTTGGTACTAGGACTGAAAAGCTCTCGAACTCAGCCGTGGTGAGGCCCCTCCTTTGCACCAACTGGGCATCTATGAAATTGTGGGTAGCCCCACTGTAAACTAGAACTGATACGCTTTGCCCCTGTACAATGCCTCTGATCCTCAATGTCAAAAATTTGGGAATCCCGCATAAGGAAGCAAGGACTCCCCTGGTTGGGGCAAGGGATGCCCCACCCTGTGGAGGTGGTGGTGGTGGCCCTCTATTAGCCGGACTCTCACCCTCTGCCACATCATAATCTTGCTCCACCTTGTTCTCCTAGTCACTGTCAGAAAAAACCTTAATCTAGTGTGCTCTGTCGACAGAGCACCGATGGCCTGGTGCCCAGGGCTCCCTTCTTGTGAAGCACAACTTCCTCCTCCTGAGGTCCTTCCTTGTCTCATCATTTAACTGCCCCCTCCCCTGTGTGGTCCTCTGAGGTGGGGGTCTAGTCTCATGCCCCTTTTTCGGAGAAGGGTCCGTGCACAAAACAATGCTCTAGTCTTGGGGATGGCCCCTTGTAGATCTCTGGTGCACAAGACTGCTTCCTACAACATGGAGGGTCTGCATGACTTCACGAGTCCATGCAGAGGCTCAAGCATGTTGATTTTTGGTAGCATCGGATGTGCTCTAGCCATGAAAATTGGTGGAGAGGCTAAGGCACATGAGATCACGAAGACCCAAAAATCGTTTGGAGAAATTCCACCCGGATGAAGGATATTATAATAATTAATATTTTTAATGGGGTTCATAAGTCTAAACTTCGGAAAATTAAAATATTAATGTGTATTAATATAATATGGGTGAGAAAGTTCTAAATAATGAGGATCAAGGCAGATCTAATCTTAGCTGTTGATTAGGGACTTAATCTCGGCCGTTGAATCGACAACAGGAAAAGTATAAGAGGAGGCTTGAGGGTTAGTTGGAGACACACCAAGAGAGATCAAGAATTCGATTTTCTAGGGCTGGGTTTGCTAAGGAAATCGAGTTAGAGATCTGTTGCAGTGAGGGGCAGTTCAACAAGGGATTTTGGTCTGGGGCTAAAGAATACATATCAGATTGGCAACAGAGTGCCAGAAGAGGCAGTGCAAAACCTAGGAGGGCTGATGCAGAGGCTAAGGAGGCCAACAAAGAGGATATAGAGGGCCAATGAAGCTGACGTAGAGACTGTAGAGGCTGACGTAGAAGACGCAAAGAGCTTCAGAGGCTGCGCTGAGGTGATTCTGATTGACAGACTAAGCGCTGATTGGCTGATGTAGAGTCAGAGAGGGTGACATAGTTCCAGAGGAGTGCGTGGAGCTACTTTCGCTGTCCAACACAAGGAAAAACTAGAGTCACTGTGGGATTGTTCATCCGGTTGTTGATCAACTGGAATATTTGTCTTCGGATAGAGGTATTGGTACCAAGGATATTCTCTGAAGGGTGAGCCATTTTTGGCACCCTAGTTGTATTCAGAATCTGCTTAATAATAAAACCCTCATATATGCTACACCCGTTTTCCTGTATTGGGCGTTTTCGGGGACGATTGTCCAAAAATAACGGTGTCCCTTGTGTTGTCTCAGTTTATTTCAGTTGTTGATCAATATATTTGTGAATGCTGCATTTGTGTTTACTTTATATTTATGCATTCAAATAACTTGTTAACGCAAAGAACAAGTAGGAGATAGTAAACCAAAAAATGCAGTAGGGGTTTCTGATGTGTTAGATTCAGAAATTTTCACATGGTATCAGAGGGATTGCAGATCAAGGAGGATTGAAGACACCAACAAAAGAAATCTGAGGGTTTGCAAGAGGTAAGAGGAGGAGCGACGCAGTGCTAAAAGGGTGACGCAGAGGCTCATGCAGAGCTTGTGTCAACATTCTGAGCTAGGAGTAGAGCCAATACAGAGGCAGAAGGGGGGGCATATTAGGTCTACGTAGTGCTTGGTCATCTTTCTTAACCAGGAAGGATTGACGTTGAGGCCAGGAGCTGATCCAACTCTCACTGTGATTGCGTAGAGCCAAAAAGGCTCAAATTCTTTAGTTGCCGGAGCTAAGGGAGCTGTGCAGATTGTGATTTGAAGAGCTAGTGGGATGTTGTGTCTGTCTGTACAGAACAATGTCTAAGGAGACAAAACCAAGGTAGAGGGAAGCACTACCTCGACGAATTTCTAGCCAAGAAATCCAGATTTTTAGCCAAGAAATCTAGATCTGAGTTGCAGCGGTAAAGGGGGATTGGAGAGGAGTGATTCGATAGTGGGCAGGAGGATTTCCAGGAGGTAATTCGAGACTTAGAGGGAGTCTAGAAGAGGAGCAGAGATGGTAGTAAATGGATTGAGGGATCAAGACAGATTGGATGGGGCTTCCAATTTTGTCATCTGGAAGTCTAGGATCTTGGAAATCCTAGACTAACATTGCATCAAGGACTATGCCTTGAAACTGTAGCTGTCTCAATTGACCCAAATGCAAATGAGAAATATGAAGAGGCCATGGCAAAGGCGAAATGCATGATCCTAGATGGGGTCAAGGATCATGTCATACCACATATTGCTGAGAAGAACATAGCATATGAGATGTGTTAGACACTGACCACCTTATATCAGGGCTCTTTCGTGCAACGGAAGATGCTATTGGAGAATCAGCTGAGGTCATATCAGATGCAGAAAGGAGAGATAAATCTCTTCCTCCTCAGGTTGTAAGGAATTCGCGACCAGCTTACTGCTGTGGGCTCTACACCGGATCTAGAGTTTATGGTCAGGACTGCTCTGAATGCAGTGTCTGAGGATTGGGAGTTGTTTGTCCAAAGCATTTTGGGTAGAGTGACTCTCCTCAGTTGGGAAGAGATGTGGGCAGCTCTTCGACAAGAAGAGATCAGGAAGTTGACCAAAGCAGGGAGTAGTGGTAAGGGAATTCGAGTCAAGAAAGAGGAGGGGGGGGAGGATGTGGCTCTAGCATCTGCAAGACAACAAGGGAAGAGGAAGGACATCTCCAAGGTCAAGTGCTTCAACTGTGGGGAGTTGTGTCATGTCCCTTCTCAAACACATTAGTAACAGGGTGTTGCTACACAATTTTGCACATTTTTTACTAACGAAGAGGGCCCCACACTTTTGACTTAGGGACTTAGGGGCCAAATTGACTTTATTTCGCTGCTAGTGGAATGTGGGGGCCACCCACATAGGAGTTCGAATTAGCCATTCGATATTCTTGGAGGGAAAATCGAATGGATGGATGGAGGGGCCCACATGAGGCTAAGGGGGCCCAAGGAGTTATAAAGAGAGATCAACTCTCATTTTGTTTTCATTCTGAATATTTGACAAACAAACTCACTCTTGTACGCTCTGCTACTTAGCGTGTCTATTAACTGTTTAGCCATGAGTTCTCCACAGGGAAGATTCAACCTCTACTTCGGGGGACCATCTGTGCTCGCCCTAGGGAGGTTGTTCCACGGAGATTGCAGGAGTCTCTAGCAGCAATTGACAACTCAACCAGCCACGCAGAGGAAGGGGTTGCGTGTTTTCTGGGCAACCAGAGATACAAAGAGGTTGATTTAGCCAGGCATGAGGCCCCTCACTTGCTGGGAGTTTTCGGGAGCAAGGAAGGTGGAGGGTTAAGGGTATTTTATCAGTATTTTGCAGCCAGCCAGCCAGTACATGCAGCAGTATACATTTCTGGGCAGAGAGACTGCGCAGTGGCCTCCAACAGCAAATTCGTGGGGCTTGATTGAGCAGCGATCAGGGCCAAGGACTATCCGGAAAGCAAGGGATCAGATTGTACAGGGGAAAGCAACATTTGGGGGGTGTTTCCAGGCGGATTTGTAGGCTGTTTCCTGCAAATCGAATTTGGCAACAATAGTCGGAGAGCAGCTCCCAAGAGGCCAGAAATCCAAAGTCAAAATCAGAGAAATTCCCTTTTGGGTTTTTCTGGTTTTGTCGAAGGAGTCTAAGGCCAAAAGGGCAGAATTTTCTCGACAATTTTTGGGCACTTTCCAGTAGGCCGAAAATTTGTAGATGTAGCCGGAGAGCAGCTCCCAAGAGGCTCAAAATCCAAAGTCAAAATTAGAGAAATTCCCTTCTGGGTTTTGTCCAACGAGTCTAAGGTTAAAAGGGTAGAATTTTCTGGGCAGTTTTTGGGCACTTTCTAGCAAGCCGAAATCAACAGATTAGTAGTTTACTGGGACAACGCATAGCATAGTAGAGCAACACCTGAACAACCATCTTTCCAGCTATTCTACCACCTGGGTTTGGTCCAGCTTGTCCTTCAGACAAGCCTAGGGGCACTACTCCATTTATATACTGTACTCATGCTCTCATATTTCATAATATATGGCTTAGCAGTTCTAGTATTACAGTTTTTCACGGGTGTTTGCTAAATGTTTTTAATTTTCCACTGTTGCACTGCTTGTTTAATTGGTTTATCACTTAAATTCCTGTTTAGGAACATTACAAGCTGGGACATTGTGTATCTCAATTCCCCAGGAAGAAAGGCAAGGGAGAAGCTTCCGACTTAAAGGCAGTTACGACAAAGGCAGGGAAGGATGTCAAGACTGATGACGATTGTGCCATGACTACTCATGCGTCTCTAGAGAAGAGGTGGGGAGACATAAAGCTGTAGTCGAAAGGACTACAGAAGAGGGGCAGGATCCTTGAGGTGCCCAAACTCTTGGATCACATCCGACTACGGGAGCCCTTAACGACAGTAGCGTGATGACAAGTGTGGGGTGGAGTAAAGTGTGGTGGAGTGACAAGGCAGTGCTAGAGTGCAGAAGTCTGTAGCAGCGCAACAGAGGTTGCAGTAGTGCGAGAGGCACACAAGAGGTTGCAACAACGCAGTGGCAGCAGATGGAGCACAAGATAGCAACAGAGATAGCTTCAGCATCACTAGGTTTCCAGACTAACCAGGATCTCTGTATTTGGGGGAAGTCAGTTACCTACTTCTCGGTAATTGAGTTGAGTGCAATAGTTAGTAGTGGTAGTGCTATGGACAGCATGATGCAACATGTTGAGAGGGAGCTGCAGTACAGATGTGGCAGTGGCAGTGGCAATGTCATGGGCAACAGTACAGGAAGCGACAATGCAAGGGATGTGAGGCAACAGGCCAAGCATCAACACAGGTACTGATGCAGTGTGATGTTTCTATACTGAAGCATTACTAGAGCAAATTCCTCGCTAAAAGGGAGTGTTGATTTTTGGTAGCATCATGTATGCTCTAGCCATGAAAATTGGTGGAGAGGCTAAGGCACATGAGATCTCCAAGACCTAGAAATCATTTGGAGAAATTCCACCCAGATGAAGAGATACTAAAATAATTAATATTTTTAATGGGGTTTCTAAGTCTAAACTTACGAAAATTAAAATATTAATGTGTATTAATATAATATGGGTGAGAAAGTTCTAAATAACGAGGGTCAAGCCAAATCTAATCTTTAGCCGTTGATTAGGGACTTAATCTCCGCTGTTGAATCGTCAACAGGAAAAGTATAAGAGGAGGCTTGAGGGTCAGTTGGAGACACACCAAGAGAGATCAAGAATTTGATTTTCTGGGGCTGGGTTTGTTGAGGAAATCAAGTTAGAGATCTGTTGCAGTGAGGGGTAGTTCAACAAGGGATTTTGATCCAAGACTGAAGAATACATGTCAGAGAGGCAACAAAGTGTCGGAAGAGGCAGTGCAGAACCTAGGAGCGCTGACGCAGAGGCTAAGGAGGCCAACGTGGAGGACACAGAAGGCCACAGAAGCTAACGTAGAAGACGCAGAGAGCTTTAGAGGCTGCGCTGAGGTGATTTTGTGGGACAGACTTAGAGCTGATTGGTTAACGCAAAGCTAGAGAGGGTGATGCAGTTCTGAAGAGGGTGACACAGTTCCAGAGGAGTGCGTGGAGCAGCTTTCACTGTCCAACACAAGGAAGAACCAGAGTCACTGTGGGATTGTTTATCCGGTTACTGATCAGCCGAAATATCTGTCTTCGGATAGAGGTATTGCTGCAAAGGATATTCTCTGAAGGGTGAGCCATTTCTGACACCCTAGTTGTATTTAGAATTTGCTTAAGAATAAAACCCTCATATATACTGCACCGGTTTTCCCGCATTGGGTTTTTCTAGGGACGTTTGTCCAAAAATAACGATGTCCCTTGTGTTGTTTTAGTTTATTTCAGTTGTTGATCCGTATATTTGTGAAGGCTACATTTGTGTATACTTAGATATTTATGCATTTAAATAACTTGTTAATGCAAAGAACAAGTAGGAGATAGTAAACTAGAAAATGCATTAGGGGTTTCTGATGTGTTAGATTCATAAATTTTCACAAAGCAAGCCTTCAATGAAGGTATATACCCTCCTTGCCTTGGATAGATTCGGGACCATCATTGACACTCGCAGAAATCCAGAGATGTACTTCTCCGGGTTACCTGTTTGGCGCAATTGGGTCAACTCTCTTAAATGGGCCTCTAGATCTCTTTGATCAAAACGCTTCACCACCCTCTTGGTGAAGTCCTCATAAGAAGCCACGTGGGCATGCCCTAGTGTGGTCAAGCCATGAAACCACCAATCATGGGCTTCCCACTCCATGTGCAGCATGGCCATCTTAATGGCTTCCTGCTCTGTCATCCGGTTGAGTTGGAAGTAGGTGTCCATCTTCTCAACCCAAGCCCTGGCTGTGCACTTGGTAGTGCCATCGAAAGTAGGGAAATACATCCTCCCTATGGTCCTTTGCAACTCGTAGTTCTGGGTCTCTTGTCCTCCATACCCCTTGTTCTTCTCACTCTGCTTGAGCTTGCAGTAATCTTTGAAGGAGGGGGCTTCTTTAAAGTCTTCATCCATAGACTGCCACTCCCTGAAGTAATCTCCCATCTGAGGGGGCTCTTCCTCCCTTGCAGGCTCGATTTGTGCTACTAGCACGAAAGAAGGTAGTGTATCACGTGTTGGCACACTGGCTGAAGGGCGCTGTGCTGTTGGTGACGTATGATCGAATGGCTGAGAGGCCCCATAAGTTTCCCCAAACAGAAACCCTCTAGGAGTGGTCCTCTCTCTGTTCTGCAATTTGATCTCTACTATCACGTCCTTCTGACCCTTGGCTAAGTCATTCAGGGCCTTGAGGAGGTTGTCGAAAGCCATCTCTTCCCTGTTCTTGGGCTTTACCATTTCCTCCTATTCTGCTACTGCATTCCCTTTGTCCTCCGTATCTAGAGTAATCTCCAACTCTCTTTCTCTGCTCTGGTACCTCTGCCTTTGGTAGGTGATGTTCTGCTGGTCCCCTTCTCTCATAGGAGACAACCCCCACAACTGAGCCAAGAACTAGGCTCTGATACCACTGTAATACAAGTGATAACAAGCAAATAATCTGTGCAACAATTCATAAAAATGAAATACACATTAAGCATCCACAAAAAAGCTGTAAATAGGGAACTGCTGAGCCATTTTATTAAGTTTCTGAAGGCAAAATACAAGAGATAACAAGATGGTGCACATGGGCTTGTCTCAATGGACAAGCATGACGAAACCCAGGTGGGAAAATAGTTGAGCTGAAGGCTGCCCAACTGCTACACACATCTGCACTGCGCTGTCCAGAAAACTGCCTCTCTACTGAAGTTGGAATGGCTGGAAAGTGCACTTATACTCCCCAGAAATGTATGTGCTTTTAACCCCAGAATCCTTGGCCTAAACCCAAAAAAACCCAAAAGGTATTTTCGCTAGTTTAGACTTCTCAAATTTGACGCCCTTGGAGCCCCACTCCAGTTACAACTGCAAAACTCGGCCTGCTGGAAACTGCTTGTCAATGCTTCTGAAAATACCTCCCAAGTGCTGGGTTCACCCTTGCTATCCAACCCCTGACTTCCCAGATGAGCTCTTGGCCAAAATCACCTGCTCCCAAGGCTCACGAAAAATCTACTGAGTGGCCTCTGCGCTGTCCCTCAGCCCAACAATTCGAATTGTTGGAATGCTGGCTCAGTTGGATGTAAAACTCAACAAGAATGTTGGTCTATTGCTGCTACCTTAGCTCTCCAACTCCCCGGTAAACAATTTGATCTTTGCTGGCCACTATCTCCCTCTGCGTATTCTCTGGTTGCCCAGAAAGACACACTCCTTGCTCTGTGTTGGTTAATGGTGCTATGTTATTGCCCCAGAACTCCTCAAATCCTTTTGGAACTGCCTCCCTAGGGTGGGCATGGATGGTCCCCCGAAGTAGAGGTTGAATCTCCCGCTTGAGAGACTTGTGGCTAAACAATTGGTTGACTCAGCTAAACAATGGAGTGGATGAAGTAGTTTGTTTGCAAATGTCAAAGATGGAAACAAAATGAGAGTTGATCTCTCCTTATAACTCGTTGGGCCTCCTTAGCCTCATGTGGGTCCCTCCATCCACGCATTTGACTTTCCCTCCAAGCTATTCGAAGTCCATGTGGGTGGTCCCGGCTCCCCACATTCCACTAACAACTAAATAAAGTCGATTTGCCCCCTAAGTCCCTAAGTCGAAAGTGTGGGGTCCTCTTCCTTCGTCAAAACTGTGCAAAATTGTGTAGTAGCACCCTGTTACAAATGTGTTTGAGAAGGGACACGACAAGGACAAAGTCAACAATTAAGAAAATGCACGTCTAAGGAATCATAACCAAGCCTTACTTACGCAAATAAAGAAGCTTAAAAGTGACAAGAAATCACTAAATGAAAAGTTAGAACAATTCAAGTAGTAGCGAAGTCTCCAGTCATTTCAGTCCAAGTTGAAGATAAAGAAACAAATACCGATCCAGTCAAAATCGTAACTCAAGTAGAGGATAAACCTGTTGAAGTGAAGACACACACAAGTTGCAGTTCAACAAATGGACATTCCAAATGATCATTCAATAGCCAACTTAACGACAGTACCTGAAGGAAATCAGGAAACAACCACTGACATGATAAGGGAAAGTCCAAACCAGAAGAACTGTTTATCGACATCTGAATCGCAAGAGAAGACTTTCCAATCAATATGCATACCAATATTACTTAGAACATAAACGACAAATTTATGTTCCCAAGAACATTGAAGTTTGCAGAATCCGATGCTACAATAACTATTCAGCACAAATTTCCAGAGATTAGAAGATTCCATAGAAGATTAATCTAGGATGGTTTGATCCGTTCTCAGTATGACAATTTGTCTCTCACTCATAGCATCATATCATCTTGTATCAACAAAGACGAAAGTTCAGAGATGAGAAGATATTCTCAATCAACTTTGAGGACAAAGCTTCTTGAAGAGAGAGGCAATGTTATGAATATAATTCATATAAAAATAATAACTATAACTATAAATATAATAATAATAAATAATAATTAATTAACTAATGTGATGCAAGGGACCCTCGCTTACACCCACATTATGCATGTAAAATGCATCCACACATCTGTCCTAGGTATTTAACTCACAAAGGAGTCAAATCTTCCATCTCTAATGGTTAAGGCCCTCTTTTAGTCTCATGCGGAATGATTCATAGACTTACCGAAGTCTACACATTAACCCACCTTTTCCTTTTGAAAGGAAATTAATCACCCCACTTTAAACCTTCTATCAAGACTATTTAACCCTTCGTAACCTTCATACAACCCTTGAAGCCCGCATATATATACCTTTCACTTTAATGCATTGGTTACATATGTTTCATGGCATGAAATACTCTATCGGCGCTCTTTTCCTTTCGAACCATTTACGAAGGAAAAACATACGCAACACATCTTTTTCCGCCTTTGTACGGTTCTGCACATTTCTCGAGGCTACCTCTATCGTAATCGGGAATCGCTCCCTTCGTGGTTCATGCATACATGCCTCATCACCCCCTGATTCCGATATGCGACTATCGGAATCGTTAATATATGTTTTAGCCTTAGAAAGGCTCGACAACACATCTATCGCAATTACATGGAATTATGTTGAAATCCCGCTCCGAACACATATAGCGGATCTCAAATTCTATGCGCCCACATTCATAACTATCAGCGGGTCCGCTCCTCCGTATTAACTCCTTCCGATTGCGAATTAGCGATCAAATCGCGACTGTCGATCTGGTTTGCGATCCGACGGTTGTGATTAACTCGCGCGATCTCATTTTGCTCAACCTCAAGGCCAGACCCCTTCTACTTCCATGTGCCGATTCGATATCCTTACGGACCGGATATGGATATAAGCCACTCTTTATAGGATTTCAAGTTCGGATTCTAAATCCGATTGTGTTTTGTGCTCGTTTTTAGTGTAAGTCCAGGTTTTCGCTTGAGGGACTTAAACTGTATAATAAACTCCGCCGATGCGATATTTTGCTTTGCTCCTCAACGACATCATTTGGATCGTTGATCTTCCATATCAAACGGTTGCTGTGCACTTCCACTTTACTCCTTCGCTCTTCTGCTTTCCTTAAGTTTTATGCCATTTCTTCAGTTCTTCTGTAGTTCTGGCTTATTTTAAGGTTTCAGGCTTTCTGCTGTTTTACTGCGCGATTCCTCCTGAGCTTAGCTTTAATCCCTCTAATGGATTCAACGATCCATTATGATCCTCCAAATCGCTCTTCTCCTCTATGCAGTCCTTCAGAACTCTGCCTTCTGCTTCCGCTGCTCAGCTACCTTTGAGCTTTGCTCTTCTGCGAAATCTCACTTCGCTATTTCACCCCGGAGCTTCCCTTTGTTTCCTGAACTGGATTCAAGGATCCATTCATGATTCCTCTGAATCATTCTGTTCCTTTGCGTCCTTCAGAATTCTACCTGCAACTTGTTACAGAGCGTACGAATTCACAAGTAATTCATTTATTAAATACTCTTCAACACACTGACACAGTCAGGAATAAACATCTATATATATAAATATAAACAGTCAATTACATATCCGAGACTCTGTTTCTCGTACAGGCCTGTTCTTCAATATCGTGGCCTGTTTCTCTACTTTGCTCGTAGGCTTACATTTATCCCAGAAAGTTTCGTTGAACTAATCCTGGTTCGACTCCTAAATCTACTGAACTGACTCCTAAATCCTCTATCCTCTACGTCCACTTCTAATCTCGATTTAATTCCTAAGAGCTCTCCTTAGTTCCTCGAATCATGGAACTGCTTTAAAGAGTCCTAATTGACTTTAGACTCTTTTGTCATTATTGCCCACTCATGTTCTCATTTATTTGAGAGCATTTACAACTTCCTCTCATTATCTGATTAATTCCTTAAAGGCCTAAATATTACATTAATTTGAGACTCAGGAAACTAACTTCTCTAAAACAAGACTCCCTATGTCTACTTAATTACAATGATTTTCTCTTGGGTTGAATGCTCTTGCATCAGAATGGTTAGTTAGTTAGTAATGAAGAGGTGTGTCTTAAATACATGAGCATTCATGAAAGGGCACCTGCCTAGGTTATATAAGTAGGCCCTCATTCTCATTTGCCCTCATTCTCATTTGTAATCATCTCGTATCTTACATCAATTCAATATACAGTTACATGTCTTACAATGGACATTTACGTCTTTGAAGTATTTTAAAGATTTCTGTTGCGTATACGACTTTTGGTTGTTCCAATGACCCCTAACAGAAGCTTAGTCCTTGGGTCACCAATCTGCCAAGTCGTCACTCGGAGTCTTGTCAGGAACCCACCTGACCCATGGTGAGATCCGAGGCCCATTTACCAGTCCCACATGTCGTCACATGTTATTGAATGGTAAAAATACTTACCTGTTGCTATAAGGCACAAGCTCAACACTATCTAAAACCCATGGCAATATGGTCAGTTAACCCCTGACTGGGGGAGCAATCTAAGCCTTGATGCTACTGGGCCAATTTGCCCAACCATATTAGATGGATACCCAATCAATATGCATGACCGAAGGGAGATTATTTGCCCCTTGATGCCATAAAGTCAAATACTCCTTCAGCCAAGGGAAGCATTCTCGATCACTCCAAGCTTGTCTTAGATGTATGCCAATTTCATCCAAGGATAGAGGCTTTGCGAGAATGTCAACAACCAACTCGACCATAGAAATACGTAGGAGCCTCACTGCTCCACATTCTTTGACTTGTCACCACGGTGAAAAGGCTAGGGTTTAAGCGTTGAAAAGCCTACGACTAGCCCTAGGGGTAGCTGTCTAGGATTCTAGAGGGATGCTGAGGCCCCTTTAGGTCACAGCTAGGCCAAAAATTGACTTAAACTCTCCTCTTCGCAGGGGATTCCAGAGGAGGCTGAGGCCTTTAGGACTCATGACCTAGCCTAAAGGGGCTGAAAAGGGATGACACAGGGCATTAGACGCTGACGCTGGGGCCTTAGATGTTGACGCTAACCTTGGAGAGGCTGGATTCAGTGCTAGGAGACTTGAAAATGAAAACCTTTGTCTCAATTTTTTTCTTTTTTCTTTTTTGGATCTGAATTTTGCTGCAAAATTTGAAGTGAATAGCCCTGGAGATCTATTTCTGGGTCTTGGAAATCTCATGTGCTTGAGCCACTCTACCAACTTTCATGGCTAGAGCCCATCCGATGCTACCAAAAATCAACATGCACCTGCTGAGGGTTTGTATTATTAAGCAGTAATTTCTAAGTACAATTCTTTGGATGCCCAAACTGGCAATCCTATACAGAGATCTAACTAGACAAAGAGTAGTGATATGATCTCTCCTTGTCACTGGAAAATCTTGCACTGATCTGCGCTGGAGATGAGTCTCTGCGCAGTACTGCGCCACACCCACGCAGTCACTGCATCATTGCTACTAGGACTGCGCTGCACCTCCTTTGTGTTGAAAATCTAGGGCATCTAGGTAGGATGAGATTCTTTTAATTATGATAACTATTTGTGAGGTACTTTTTACTTTTTCTTATTAGCATAATCTTCTTTTATTATTATTAGAGTGTGTTCTCTTACTTCATCAAATAGTTACCAAAAGAAAACAATGGCAGAAGTGTCCTCAGACACGTAATTTTATTAATCAGAAAAAATAATTACATAATTTGATTTTGCAAGAGTTTACACCCGAACAACCAAACACTCTTGCAATGAGCTATTTATAAGCTCCATGTCCTAACTACCTCTAATTATGGATCACTTATTAAATAACAAGTGTCCATTTACAATAAATGCTATAAAAACCAACTAGCTAACAAATCTCCTAAAATAGAGCTTAAGATACGACACATTTGGAGAGTCATATCTAGTTACAACAATATGCTAATTCTAAAAGTCTCCATTAAATAATTAAACATTCTAGAATAATAATTATTAATTTAATATCTTAAACTAATAATTATTATATTCTAATTTTCTAACCTATGATAAAATTGTATTTTTGGATCATCTAACATTCCCCCCTATGATCCAAAGATACATTACAACAGATACCAAGTTCATCCCTGAACTTAGTAAATTTTATTCTGCCAAGCGGTTTCGTAAAAATGTCAGAGATCTGATCTTCGGAAGGACAATAAACTGGCTTGAGAACATCTTTGGCAATGAGAGATCTGATATGATGATACTTGGTGTCCACATGCTTTGTCTTTGAATGAAAAACTGGGTTCTTGGCAAGTTTGATGGCTCACTGGCTCTCAATGAATAATGATGTAGCTTCTGCCTGAGAAATGCCCAAGTCTTGCAAAATTCTGCGCAACCAAACAATTTCACATGTTGCTTCCCATGCTGAAATGTACTCTGCTTCTGCTGAAGAAGTGGCCACTATAGCTTGTTTCTTACAACTCCAAGATACTGCTACTGACCCCATATTCATTAAATAACCTGATGTTGATGCTTGATCTTCAATACTCCCAGCAAAGTCGGCATCGGAATATCCACCAAGTACAAAATTTTTAGGCTTTGTGTAAAGAAGACCAAAATCTTTTGTTCCTTAGATATATCGAAGAACTCTTTTGGCTGCATTCCAGTGGCTGTCTCGTGGTTCCTGCATAAAACGTGAAAGAATACTGACTGCATAAGATAGATCAGGACGAGTATTTGTCAAATAATTCAAGCTGCCAATCAACTGTCTGTAAGTTGTACTGTCCACCTTTTCCCCCCCTTCAAATTTTGAAAGTTTCAAGTTTTGCTCCATGGGGGTGAGAACGGGCTTGTAATCCTGCATGCCAAATCGCTAAAGAACCTCTGCTGCATACTTACTCTGAGAAATGAAAATATGATGTGGACGTTGGAAGACTTCAACTCCAAGATAGTAGTGAAGTAATCCCAAATCTGTCATCTTAAAACCGGCATGTAACTCCTTTTTCACCTGTGTAATATGATCATCATGGTTGCCAGTGATGATCAAATCATCTACATACATAACAAGAATGACCAGATATTTTCCCTGTTGTCGCACATACAAAGTATCATCAGATTCACTTCGTTGAAAACCAACTTTCTTAAGGTATTCATCCATCTTTGCGTACCAAGCACGGGGAGCTTGTTTTAATCCATATAAAGCCTTGATCAATTTGCAGACTTTATGATCTTGTCCTTCAACTTCAAAACCTGGCGGTTGGGTCATATACATTTCCTCCTGTAAATCCCCGTTGAGAAAAGCACTTTCCACATCTATTTGATGAACTTTCCATCCTCTCTGAGCGCCAATGCAAGTGTTAATCGGATGGTGTTCCATTTAGCTGTAGGAGCAAAAGTTTCCTCATAATCAATGCCTTCCTGCTGCGCAAAACCTTTTGCAACAAGTCATGCTTTATACTTTTCAAGTTCTCCCTTTTGATTATACTTAATTCTGTAAACCCATTTGCATCCTATGGGTTTAACATTTGCTGGACAATCAACAAGTTTCCAAGGGTTGTTATCAATTACTACCTGATATTCTTCAACATAGCCTGTTGCCGTTCTTTATGTTTTACTGCTTCTTTGTATGTGGAAGGTCAGTAAAATCATTTGCTATCAAGGCAAAATTTCCTTCACTTCTATGGGCCCTTCTGGTGCCTGTTTTATTCTGCTCATCAGGCTTTACATCTTTCAAAAGTTGAACTGCCCATTTCGGTAGTTGGTGCTCACTTGTTTGCGCTTCTGTAAAGTCTCCATCACTGTAAAGAGGATTAATATATACTGATGTTCGTCGTTCAGGTGAAGAATGTGGAGAATCACTGTCAGATGAACTGCTGCTGCTTGGAGATGCGGATGAACTGCTAGAAGACCCAGATGATGTTGTTGATGTAGATCGATTGGATGAGTCATCTTCAGAGGAAGGAAAATCAAGTTCATACCAATTTGGTGAAGTTGGTTGACTTTGCATTTTTCCATTTCTTTTACTTCCCTTAGTTTCTAACTTGTGAAGAAGTTTTTCAATTTCGTTAGCACTCTTACTCTCAGTTTCATCAAAAATGACATCCCTGCTCACAATGAATTTTCCATTGGTCAAAAGACGATACCCTTTCTTCTCATCAGAATAGCCAATCATTGTGCATTTTAAACTTCTTGAGTCAAGCTTAGTTTGTTTTTCTTTCGGAACTAAGGCATAAAATACTGATCCAAAAACTCTAAGATGTTTAACTTGAGGTTTGAAACCAAACCAAGCTTCATAAGGTGTGATTTCGTCTAAAGAAGTAGTTGGGGATCTGTTTCTTAAGTAGACCGCTGTATGTATTGCTTCTGCCCAATATGTTGGACTTAACCTCTTGAAAGTTAACATGGATCTCGCCATTCCTAACAAAGTGCGATTCATTCTTTCGACTACTCCATTTTGTTGTGGAGTGTAAACATTAGTAAGATGTCGTCTTATGCCATTTTCACTACAATAAGTTTTGAATTCATTTGAAGTGAATTCGCCCCCATTATCCGTCCTGAGAGTACCTATCTTTTCTTTGACTTCATTTTCAACAAGTTGGCGAAAAATTTTAAACTTATCAAATGCTTCTGACTTGTTCTTCAAGAAGTAAACCCAAGTCATTTTGCTGAAATCATCAATGAATAGTAAGAAATATTTGCATCCACCAAAGGAAGTTTGTAGTGGTCCATAAACATCATTATGTTGTAGCCGCCTGTTTGCACGCCATGAACTTGTTGGAAAACTTTCTTGTTTTTGTTTGCCATAAATGCAAGCTTCACATTTTGCATTTTCCCTTTTGAAAGTGGGAAGTCCTTTAACCATTCATTGTTTCTGCAATTGAGAAAGACTCTCAAAATTCAAATGTCCATATCTTACATGCCATAGTCCTATAGGTGAAATACCTGTAGTCTCTGCCCCTGCAAAATCAGAATGCCTTGGAATAACTGTCCCTTTCATCCGTAACAGTTTTCCATCTGCATAACCTGTCATGACTGTTTTCAAGTTCTGTTTGACTGAATTAATCTTGACTAAACCATCTTCCATAATCACCTGATGTCCTGCTTGTTGAATCGTGACTAAAGAGAGCAAATTTTTCTTAAATGTTGGTACATACCATACATTGGAAATCACTTTTTCTCCAATGCCAGGGAGAAAAACTTTTACTGCTCCTTTTCCATAAGGAGTATGTTTTGTATCATCAGCAAGAAAAATGGAATTAAGCTGGCAATCTTGAAAATTCCAGAAAAAATCACGTCAACAAGTCATGTGCTGAGTGGCCCCGGAATCCAAGATCCAGGCATCTTCATAGTCACTTCTAAGATGGGATGAAAATTGTGATGCTGGCGAGGAAGTAAAAACATATTCTGAGTTATCATCATCTTGATCATTTGCAAATTGCGCTGAATGCTGCTGAAACTTGGGAATTTTATGAAGTGAAGTTCGACAATCTTCAGCATAATGGCCAACTTTGTTACATCTTCGACACACAATTTGACTTAAGTCTCTTCCTCTTCCTGAAGATTGTCCTCTGCCTCTGCTTTGACTTCTATGTTGAGATTGTCCTCTACCTTGATTATTATTTCCTTGCCCTTGAAAATTACCTCTTCCTTGGTTGTTTCCTCTACCTTGAAAATTACTCCTTCCTGAGCTGTTTCCTCTGTTAAAATTGTTTCCTCTGCTTTGGCTTCGACCTCGACTTTGTACATTATGTGCTGCTTGATTCTGATTCCCTCTGCCTCTGCCTCGAGAACTGTCTGCTAATGATTTACTAGTGCTGGCCTCTGTGAGAAAAACATCTTCACCAACTTTCTTCTTCTTCCCAAAAGTTTTATCATGTTGAGTCAACATTTCACAGAGTTCATCAAACTTTAGTTTTTCTAATTTTCCAGTTACTTGTAGAGTCTCCAAAAAATGCGTGTAGGAAGAAGGAAGTCCAGCAATTACAATTGTGACCATAAAGCTATCATTAATTGCGAAAAACCAGCATTAATGATTTCCTGCCTAATATTCTTAAGTCTTGAGATATATTCAAGAACATCACCGCCTTCAGTTAATTTTTGTTGCAACAATTTTAATTGTAGATCAACTTTCTTTGATTCAAGTTGAGTATCAAAGAGGTCTTTAAAAGTTTTCAAAGCAGATCATGCATCTGTAGCATTTTCTATATGGACATACATTTCATCATTCACAAAAGATTTAATAAGAGCTAAGGCTTTAGCATTCTTGACTTCCCATTTTGCTAGTGTAGCTGCATCGATGGGTTTATTCGGCTTAACATTTCCATCACATATACCCTGCCATAATTCATTGTAAATGAGAGTGCTTTCGATGAGACGATGCCATGTTTTATAAGATTTTGTGCCTTCAAGTTTGTTGGAATCAGAAAACAAATTAACCAACTTAGACATTGTAGTGTTAAGACTTCACACCACGAATCAACCTCCAAAAAACTCAAGATGCGCAACACAACAGCAACACACGATGCAAAAAACGAACTATCGGGGCTTGGCCTTGACCCTCGAATAGTCGTCAAAACAGGAGAAAATTCACTGAGCTTTGCACTTGGCTCTAGTCAATTTCTCAAATTTTTACAAGGCAACTTTCAAAATTTGACTTTTACAATGGTGCTTTTGCACAATCTGGTAAAAAAAAAAAAATTACCCCCCCTCAAAGCAAACTTACTTTGCGTTACAATGTGATTATCCCAATTGAAAAATAAAAAAATCTTCTTAAAAACAAATTACGCAACACACCTTATCTCTCCAATTTACACATTACAAAAACAAATCACCTTATTACAAGACCCTTATTACTCCAAAGATTTACAAATGACATTATTACTCCACAAAATAAATTTGATTACATCAGAAAGCAAGAAGAAAGATGTTTTGGAGGAGTCATTTCTTTGGAGGAGCGATCAAATTTTTCTTTACCCTTGTTAATGCTGTCTGCTGGCTGGAGTAGACGGTGGTTTTGATGACTAAAAAGTATGGTAATGAAAACTCTGCTTCTGTTCCAGCGTTCCCTCAAAATTATCCCTGGGAAGAAAAAAGGTCTTTGATTCAGGCTGGTTGAATGTATCTTGTGGGCAGTTGGGCTTCCATAACCCCAAGCTTGTTTGAATTCCGATCCGATTCAATCAGAAATCGAAACATTGGAACTGTTATCAATCGGAAGTTGGAATTGTCATATGTTGCGATATCTGGCCATCCTCTCCTCCCGATGCGATGGGTTCAAACGGACTCGATTCTTCTCCAAGTCAGTACTTATATTAATTCAGATCTGTTCAATGGATCCGCAAAGTCATTGCTCTGTGTTTTCAGTTTATAAACTTCGACAACGAAATTTCCTCGTTTATTTGAGACGATGTGGAAGTTCGAGCAAGCTCGATCCTTGCTGAGCCATGGGGTACAACAGCAAACACTGTGACCTGCCAACTGCAAATTCTGTATGGTGGCTGGAGCAGTTTTTCTTCACCAATCAAGCTGGGGTTTGCCTGCTAGCTAAGAGACCTGGAAATCAAATGGGGCTATCCATAAGCTCCTCAAAAGCGGAGAAGAACAAACAATATCTTCCACCTGGCCGGCTCGACTTGTTGCCTGGTTCGAAGCCGAGAAGTTCCTTAAATTCTGTCATTGCATGCCTTCAATTGCCTAGAAGAAGCTTTGACATTGGGTAGAAATCAAAGCTAGGAAAACAAGTCAAGGGCTGCCTAGATAACCCAAGAGCAAATGAAATTGTGAATTGCTTGAACAAAACACAAGTTGCGCTGAAACCTGATTTGAAAGCTGAGCGAGAAGCAATAAATGCCACAGAGAGAGCACAAATAAAATCTCAGAGGAGGGAAAAGAAATGGCGCGAGGAACTCGAGCGCCTTGAGAAAGAGAGGCAGAAGTTGAAGCCGAGAAAATAATAGAAATTCAAGACACAACGATTTTGATAATAATTCAAAAAAAAAATGATTTTTAGATTTAAAAATCTAAAATCAATAAAACAATAAAATTTCTTCCCTTTTTAACAAAATTTTGACAAATTTCATACCAATCATTTGTTGAGCAATTCAATGGAGTTTTGCACAAACTTGTAGAGCTGGAATCTCCTCTTCACATCCACTGCAACATTACTGGAGCTCTGATACCACAATAATGGCTGAAGTGTCCTCAGACACGTAATTTTATTAATCAGAAAAAATAATTACATAATTTGATTTTGCAAGAGTTTACACCTGAACAACCAAACACTCTTGCAATGAGCTATTTATAAGCTCCATGTCCTAACTACCTCTAATTATGGATCACTTATTAAATAACAAGTGTCCATTTACAATAAATGCTATTCAAACCAACTAGCTAACAAATCTCTTAAAATAGAGCCTAAGATACGACACATTTGGAGAGTCATATCTAGTTACAATAATATGCTAATTCTAAAAGTCTCCATTAAATAATTAAACATTCTAGAATAATAATTATTAATTTATTATCTTAAATTAATAATTATTTTATTCTAATTGTATAACCTATGATAAAATTGTATTTTTGGATCATCTAACAAAAAGGAGACAAGAACACAAGATGCTCTTAGCCAGGGGAAAACCTCTCTCTTCTAGAGAGAAAACCCTTTTGCAAATTTCTCTTATTAAAGCTTTAATTGACAAATGCCAAACCGTAGACCCTTGACCAGTAGATCCTCCAAGCACAAGACACAGTCTCTCTTTTGTACCTTCGCTTATGTTCTTCAATCAAAGCCTCCTTCTACGCTGCACCTTGATCTCTTCCTTCGCACTTCTTCCTACAACTGATGGCACTTTCCTTCTCTCTTTTTCTAGCAACTGCAAAAACCCTAGGTCTCCTTCGACACTTCTTCTTTGGTGCCTTCCTTTCCTTCTCTACCTCGCTTGGCAATCTTCCTTCTCCTTGATACTTCGACTAGAGAATTGAGGCTCTTCTTCTGATATATCTCTGAGTTAGAGGTTGATCCTCTTAACCCTACTGCAGACTTGATTTCTTCGCATGTGTGGCTGATCTAGGGTTTGAGATAGGCCTTTTTACTTGCTCTCTTCCTTCGATAGTTGTGGAACCTCCTTTGCTTGAGATGGAGGCATATTCAGAGTCTCTTCTTAGCCCAATCAAACTCTATTATGTTGTTGCACTTTGTGGATCTGATGTGACTACAAAACTGCCTTCCTTTCTTCGCATGTGTGACAGAATAGTCCTCCCATATTCGGTTTCTACTTTTCCTTCTTTGCTTCCCTAGAAGGAGGATGCATAAGCAGGCTCGACTGATAAGGAGAGGAATGCGGAGCACGCTCGACCACCGTCCCCACCCAATAAGCATTCAAGGGCCGGCAGGGCTACCTTTCTGTTCCTTTTTCACACCTCTTTCTTGACTCTTTTCTTCACTGATTTCAGAGATCACTCAATGATCTAATTGTGAGGTCGAATGGCCCTATATATAGGAGGCTGTCCCTCCTATTGGGCCGACTTGAGCTAGTGAGGCTGACTTGGCTTTAAGTGCACTGAAAATTCATTCTTTTAGCCGACTTGAAGAGGAGACTTGTCTTTGCTTTAGAGGATCTCTTTTGACATATTTTTTTGACTCTAATACATAGATTTACATAGTGTAACATGCTCATATGGGCCTTCAACAATTACATTGACTCTTTGACTTTCCTAGAAGCACTTAAACATGTGCTTGACCTATCAAATGGGCAAGAAACCCATTCTTCATAATGACAAAAATAATAATTCTTTTCTTTTACAAGTACAAAGATCAAAATTACATTTAAAGACCGAACCTAGTTACACTTTCTTCAACACTCTGATCCTCTGTTGGCTAGAAACTTCAACCCTCTGTCCCCTCGGTCTCACACCCCAGCTCCAACACTTGATCCTGACTGTTCCTCAGCAAAATTTCAGACTCCCTTCGAAGCTCTGCGCTGCCACAACGTAGCTTTGCGTGGCCTTGCGTCAGCCTCTCTGGACGTCTTTCTGCCCTCTCTGCCTTGTACTCTCTGGATCAGGAAAACTTCCTCTGGAAACTATCCTTGCTCCTCATTACAAGAAATCACCTCGATCGCTTCTCAGCAACTGCTGCGCTACTCTCTTCAGAGATCAATCTCTTTATCTCTCACTCGATGTGTCATCTAAATGCCCATCAGGCCTCTTCTTATAATCCTCTCGTTGATCAATCAATGACTCAGATCATTTTGGCTTGATCCTCGTCTTCTTCTAGAAGTTTCAACCCTAGTTTAATTAATACTCTTTAATTATTTTAATTTCCTAAGTTTAGACTTAGGCCTCCATTAAAAATAATTAATTATTTTGATAAAACCTTCTCCAGGTGGAATTCCCCAAAACGATTTCTAGGTATTTTGGAATAGATGTGTCTTAGCCTCCTTACATATTTTGAGGCTTAGAGCACATCCGATGCTACCAGAAATCAACACTCCCTCTTAGCGAGGAATGTGCTCTAGTAATGCAACCTGTTGAAGCATTACCCTTCTCTGTAACATCTCCCTCTGTGCTGTTGATGTCTGACATCACTGCCCACCAACCACTGCACAAATGTTGCATCCGTGCTGCTGTTGGCCCTGCCACTGCCAACACTGCATCTGCACTGCAACCCTCTCTAACTGCTACTGCTGTTGCAACAACAACAACAGAATAGCATCCAAAACACTGAACCAAGGGTGTTCAGCGTGATGCATCTACTGTTGGAGTTCTGACTGCTGTTAGTGTCTACGCTGTCACTGAAGCCACCGCGTTGTTGCTGACTTTGCTCTATGCCAACAACATTGCTGCCAACACTAGCTCTACGTTGCTCAGACTCTGGCGCTCCTAGCCACTACACCCATCACTCCGACACTCCTTTGCACCAACTGACTCGGTCCATCCTGCTATTTTTGATATGGGCTCTCGTAACAAGGTATTGATCCAAGAGGTAGACTCCTTAAGGATCCTGCCCATCTTTAGTTCTTTCGAACTACAATATTAGATCAGTCCACCTCTCCCCTGGAGGTATCTGGGCAATGATGGTGAACTCCTCTTCTTCGATCTTAGCGGTAACAACCTGCAGATCATGTTTCTCGTCCTTGTCCTTCTTCTTGAGAGGACACTGCATAGTGTAGTGACCAAATTCACCACGCCAAAAACATTTGATCTTCGAGACATCTTTTTTCTTCTTCCGCTGCTCTTGCTGCCCCTTCGATGCAAGGGTTGCAGTCTCTTCCTCCTCCTTGGGCTTCGTCCCATTGTTGCTGCTGCCTTCAAGTTTGCACTTGACTAAGTCTCGCCCATCTCTTCTTGCTGAAGAGCGGCCCGCATTCCTTCCCAATCCGACAATCTCCCTTTGCCCAAGATACTCTGGACAAATACTTTCCATTCTTCTGAAACTTAATTCAGGGCCAACCTCACCATCTCTGTAGGTTGAGGTGTTGATCCTACAACTGCCAACTTATCTCAGACTTCCTGAAGCTTTGACAGGAACAAATCAATGCGTTCCCCTTTCTCCATCCTTGCTGATCTCAACTTCTCCTTCAAGTACATCTTCCATTGCTTGCAAGATCCTTCATACAATGTAGCCAATGCTTCCCACATCTCTTTGGCCGTCCCTTTGCCAGCAATGTGACATACGACATGATCCCTCACTCCATCAATGATCAACCACTTGGCCTTCGCCATCTCAACCTTGTACTATTTGAGTGGATCTGCATCACTAGGTACAACTACCACACTATCGACATACATCTTGAGATCATGCTCATCCAGAAGGCATGAAATCCTAGCCTTCCAGATCACCTAGTTGGATGCTTCATCCAACCGACCTTGATCTCAACCCATTAGCTGCCATCTTTGCCAAAAGAAATGTCGAATTGCGTCCTCTCTCATTTGCGCTGCTGCTGGGTTGGCCTACGCACTCCCTGCTGGAGTTAGTAGATCTGCTCCTCTTTACTATTGCTCAACAAATGAAAAATCAAATTCCCTGGCTAGGAATTCTCCGAGGAAAAAATTCCTTCAAATAGTGTTCCCTTTCTTCTTTTGACGTTTTTCTACCCCAATAACTGTTATAGAAAACTGCGTCTCACCATAAAACTTCTCTGCACTGAATCTACTGCTTCGCTGCTCCCTCTGCCGCTGACAAATCTTGATCTAGAAATCTTACCTCTCTGTCGACTCACTCAGAGATAGATCTTCCTTTAGAATCTTTCCCTCTTAGCTTGGATTGCGCAATCCCTTTGGGGATTCGATCTATTGCCTACACAACACTTCGATCTTCCTTCTTCGCTTCAATGCTAGGCTCTTTCGGTTTGCTCTCTTGCTTCCCCTGCGCTCTACCATGTGAAAATTTGAGAAGCCTCGAATCACTATTGCAGCAAACTGATACTACTTCTCCTACTAGTTAATCCATGCAAGTTATTTACTGTGTTCTACTATAAATATCAAAATAAATATAATTGCAACCTTCACAACTCTAAATAATACGCGGAAACAAGAATCTGAGCAAGAAAGATATAACACACACAAGTGGCATCGTTATTTTTGGACCAATGTCCCCTGAAAAACCCAATGTGGAAAAATCGGTGCAACACTTGAGGGTTTGTACTTTTAAGCAATAATTTCTGAGTACAATTCTTCGGATGCGCAAACTGGCAATCCTATACAAAGGTCTAACTAGACAAACAGTAGTGAGATGATCTCACCTTGTCACTAGAAAATCCAACATTGATTTGCGCTAGAGATGAGCCTCTACGCTGCCTCTGCGTCACACCCATGCAGTCACTGCATCACTGCTGTTGGGATTGCGCTGCACCTCCTTTGATCCTCTACTGGCTGTAAACTTTGGCCCTTTGTCCTCCTTGTCTCACACCCCGGCTTTGACACTTTATCCCGACTGTTCCTCAACAGAATTTCAGACTCCCTTTGAAGCTCTGCGCTGCCACAACATAGCTCTGCGTGGCCTTGCGTCAGCCTCTCTGGACGTCTTTCTGCCCTTTCTGCCTTGTACTCTTTGGATTAGGAAAACCTCCTCCAGAAACTATCCCTGCCCCTCACTGCAAGAAATCACCTCGATCACTTCTCGACAACTCTTGCACTGCTCTCTTTAGAGATCGATCTCTTGATCTCTCACTAGATGTGTCTTCCAAATGCCCATCAGGCCTGTTGTCGCACAGAGTGTCTAGGCAGCGCGATAATGCTCAAAGTAAGGGTTGTCACTCTTAATCCTTACTCACTCGGTTTAGACTCTCTCCTAGGCAAGTCAAGGGGGGTAGTCCCTAAGGTAAATGGATGAAAAAGCCTGTTGATCACGGGCTCTAGGAGATTTTAATGATGGAAAACTTGATGAATCTCAACGATTAAATCAGGTTGATAGATTAAACGCCAACATAAACGAGACACGACCACAAGATAGAAACAACTATAGACCAGTGCCTTCGATATTTGAATTAACCCTCAATAAAACAAGCTATCCAGAACGATTTTCAATATGTGACGAAAAATGACAATCATAAATAATCCATATGCAAGAAATTCTAGATTTAAAATTATTTTCGCTGTTTGCCCAAATCTAGATTAATAAATTTCCTTCAACAACCAAATATGATTAAAAATGTTTATCGCACCTTGACCATAGGAAAATCATAAAAATTGCATTTAATGACCAAATGACACTAAGGAACTTAAGATTAAATTTTTTTAATTATTCCTTAGGAATTTAATTTAATCGAAGGGTTAAAAATCAAAATTTTTAATGGGCCATAGGCCTCATTAAAATTTTTAGAGTTTAAGCAAGAAAAACCCCTGAATTTTAAATCCTTAGTCACCAAATTTAGATTTATGATTTAAAGTTTATTTATTTATTTATTTATGTTTTTGGATTTTAAATATTTTAGATGTTTTTAGACTTTTGAAATTTTATATTTTTTAGATTAATTTTTTTTTTAATGTTTAGGATTTTTTAGATTTTTAAGTTTTAGAATTTTAAAAATGTTTTAGATTTTTTCATTAAATGACATAAGCTAACCTAACTATATACAAACTAAATGAAATGAAAATCAAATAAACTAACCCTAACACTAAAAAGGAAATATAAACAAACAACATGAATAAAAATAAAATCGAAAGCATATGTTTTGCAGCAGCAGGCTTTGACGGTGGAAGGGAGAAGAACTCGATGGCAGAATGGATGATCGATGGCCGCAGAAGGGAATGCAGGTTTGGACAGAGCTATCAGGCAGCGAGGGAGGTTTGCTGGACGGAGGGAGATAGAGGAATAACGCAGGGGCAGGATGAGACTGCATGGAGAACGCAGACTGAGGGTTTGGCTAGCACGCAGGAAGGGATGCTAGCAGCGGAACAGAGATGGCAGTACGCAGGTAAAGGATGCGAGGAGGAGCTGAAGGTAGCCACATAGATATGGCAATAGCCAACTCATTGCGTTTGCAGGGGTGGAAGGGTGTGCAAGCATGCGTGGAAGGGTTGAGGGTAAGGAAAGTGGAATGGGCAGCTGCGTGGGACGAGCTGACAGTGAGGCAGAGACTGAGCTATGGTAGTGTGGAAGGTTCACTTACCAAGCTGAAGCTACACGCAGGCAGAGTGAGAAGCTGAACGAAGAATAAACAGGGTTATGGCAGCAAGGGTTTTGTAATTTTTTTCGAAATTGCAGTGTAAACCGCAAAAACCAGGCAACCAATCAATCTGCAAAATGGTGGCCCAGAACTTCCTCCTGAACCATAATTTTTTTCCAGAAATCTTAATTAAATTTTTTAAATCGCTTTGCTTCAGATTTCTGAATGAAACCCTCATGAAAATTTCTAGATCTGAAAATAAATTTAAACCCCTGCAAAAAATGATGTTGATGGACCTCCAAAGATCCAGATCTTACCCTTCAGGGCCTAGATCTGGACTCTGCACAACTTTCAGCTTCAGATCTGCAGCTGCAATACAACAAAAAACACCCAAACGATATACACAATGACCCAAAAAACACTAAAACCCTGAAAACCAAAGTTAGAAAACTAAAATTAATTACAGATCTATGTACATAAATGGCAGACATATCAGATCGAGGGAGTGTGAGTCCGACTCCGCTCCCAGATCTGATGATCTGAGGCTCTGAACAGCCAGATCTAACCATTTAGCATAGAGAAATTAAAATTTTTGAATTTTAGAGGAAGTACTAAGCTCAAAACCCTTCATGCATCACCCATAAAAAAAATATCTTATGATAAGCCCGAGATGAAATTTAAACTGGGCTTTTCAGAAAACACGGATCTGGAGTTGGCTGGTTCAGCCGAGAACTTCCCTGAATGCCCGATGATCTAATAATCAAAGATTTTCTTGCAAAACACAATTCAGCCGTCAACATAGAGCGAGAAAACAATAATAAAATTCAGATCTAATAGAGATACCTGCTATTATATTCAAAACTTAAATTATCATTCAAACCCCAGCGACTGAGCAAGATACCTGTACTCAAATCGCTCTTCAGAAGCTATTATCAATGGCAAAAAAGAAATCATGCACGAAAATAATACATCTTACCATGTTTCCATGAAGAGTAACACTAGCAGAAATTTAACCCCAAAGTGTTTTTATTGCTCATAAAAAGATTACAAGAGAGAGCTTTTCGCTTAGTACACGATTAAAAGATCTGATGATACTGACTAACAAATGACTTTCTATTTAAAAATAAATCCTCCAACGGCTAGTTCGAGTGATCCTTGTCAAAGTGATCTCGACCGTGGATGAGGATCAAAATTTATTTTAATCTCATCTGTCAAGATTTTAAATATTGAGGAAATTTCGAATTTTTCAATTAAATGCATTTTAATAAATTCAAAAATTAAAATTTTGCATTTATTTCCTCAAAATTTTGATTTTGACTTAACCCCAGGGACCCAAGACATAAAATTTAGCAAAATAATCAATTGACCTTAGTCCCCGGACCTATTAAGATTTAATTTTTTAAAGGATCCACGAATTTTACCTCTGGAAAATTTAAATTTACCTAGGACCTAAGACCTATGAGGGGATAAATTATTTTTCTAACCCTCAAGACATTTTACATCATGACTTTTACATTTTTTACATCTTAAGGGGGAAAATCCCATTTGAAAAAAGATCCTCACAAACTACCCAGTTTTATGACACAAATATAATCTAGCAGATCAAGCAATTTGTAATAAAATAACCTAACCAAATAGTTAGGATTATTCCAAAATCACTTTTACATAGACTCGATCTAGAACACTAGGACACCTCTAAGATGCTAGTGACAAAATCCATTCCGGCTTTGGGGTAAGGCTGAAGGAAAACTCTACTGACCATTCGAGAATGGATCAGTGAGACAAAAAACCTCCTGGAATGTAGATCGTCACCAGAAAAGTAGGTTCACCTACGTGATTACATACACGACAGAGATCTGTTGAGATTATTTACATTATACACATGCATACTGGGTTTACATTATAATATGATCCTCAGGCTGATGATGATAATTGAACGACACGGATACGTTGATTAGGCGCTAGCCTTTTTGCGAAAAAAAGGGGGTGTACTGCTATGGGTGGTTGACACGTAGTGGTCAACAAGGCCTCTTCTTATTAACTTCTCGTTGATTAATCAACGGCCCAGATTAGATTCTAATCAATGGCTCAGATCATTTTGGCTTGATCCTCGTCTTCTTCTAGAAGTTTCACCCCCAGTTTAATTAATGCCCTTTAATTATTTTAATTTGCTAAGTTTAGACATAGGCCTCCTTAAAAATAACTAATTATTTTAATAAAATCTTCTCTAGGTGGAATTTCGCAAAACGATTTCTGGGTATTTTGGAATACGTGTCCTAGCCTCCCTGCAAATTTTGAGGCTTAGAGCACATCTGATGCTATCAGAAATCAACAGTTGTCGCATGTGCGACAAATCTGGCTGCAGATAAACTAGTCTCGGTCTCTCCCTCGTGTGGTCACTTGCTCTCTGTGTGCTCAAAATTTTTTCCTTTCTGCTCACTTTCTGATTTCTTCAGCCTCTTCACAAACCTGCAGTTAGCTCATGCAAATCTGTTGGACTCTCTCCGAAAAAGCTGTGTCACCATCCTCTCCTTTAGGATCCTTTTATAATTTCAAATAGAGCAAAATTCCTAACCCTCAATCTCCAAAGTGATAGACGGCTAGGATTAAATCCTAACCCACTTAGGTCAATGGTTGAGATTAGATCTAAGTTACTTAAATATTTAAATCATTTATCCTTAGAAATTTACTCAATTAGCCAACTTCATCAATTAAATTAATTAATGTGTTTTTAACTTTTTCCTAAGCCAAAACTTAGGAAGGAAATCATATTACTTGCACCTCTCGAACAAGCACCTAAAGAGGACTTCTCTCTTGCATGCTAGACAGTTAGCCTGTGTAGAAGACCTTTCAATTCTATAAAATCAACAGCAGGACTATCCAGCGGTGATGCTGTCTACATGTACAAGACTATCTGCATCAAAACTTTCTAGTAATGTTGTCTTCGAATTGTTTCACACTGTGTTGAACATGCTCCCACTCACGTATTTCTCTACTCAACAAACATGCTGCTCAGATCTGTTATCTTTTGTAGCTGCCCCTGTCTTCAGCTTGCATTCTCACTGCCGGTAGTTTGATTTGCATGGGCTGACCATCAAATCTATAAATTGATGGTGCTACCCACCAGCCAATATTATCTGACCCTTTTCTAGCCAACAAATATTCTCTCATTTGACATTGGTGTTGATGTAACCCACACTGAACAACACATTTTAAGCTTACAAAAACTTTCCAACAAACTTCAAAATCCTGATTCCTAATTATAAATGCAGGAGAATTGTCACATACATCTCTCATGCCCGGGTCAGGTATCTCACTCCATTGGTGAATTGATCTTCATGGTCTCTAGAGGATCAAATGGGATTATGAACCAAGAACTTTTTCTTTGCAGCAAAGGTTGTTCAGTTATAACCTTTTCAAGATTAAGATGATTGATTTCTTGGTAATAGCCATTCCAAATTCCAATGTCACAGCAATACAGATTCTGGATCACATTCACAGAAATATTGTATTCATAAAGATATTGGCCCAATTATTATTATTTTCGTCCATCCGTGCAAAATCAAATGTTTTCTCCGAGATGCCTTATTTTTATTTTTCCTTGTCTCTTCCATAATATGTGGTTCTTAAAGTTTGTTCCAGGTGCAGCAGCGGAGACCTTTACATTTTCCGTTCTTTGGCCCTGGCAGCGTCCGCTTGCTCTCGGGCGGTGTCAGCCATTTGCAAGGTTGAAACCCTCACTTAATACAAAACATGGGCTTCAATGTGGATGGAAAAGCTGAGGAAACCATTGCCACAAAAGTAGAAATTTAATATATTATACATTTCTGTTTTTCTTTTTTCATATCATGGCACCACTAGTTAAAGAAAACTTCAGAAACCAAAGAAAAACAATCATTTTCAGTGTTGTGAATATCTCCTATTTCTCCTGATTTTTCCTAGTTTCTTCAAGGTTTTTAGGTTGTTGATATTTCTTAGTTTTCCAAGGTCCAAGTTTATGCTTGCTGATTTTTGGAATATTTCCGTTGATATTTGCAATAAGTTTCTTTCTGGATGCTCAGCAATATATTCCCCAAAACGAAATTTGCAACATTGTTCATTTTAAAAATAATGATAAGATATCGTATCATCTCGAAAGCAATAAAAGTAATCTTTCAGAAAATAACAAGTTCTTGGTTGAAAGTTGAAACAGTAAGCAAAATACGCTTGAGCCTTTCCTGGTTGAAGATGATCAGAAAATGTCCCAGCTATTGACAAAAAATTCTATGGCTTGGAATATTTTCCAAACCATTTATGGTTTGAGAAGTTTGAAGAAAAGTTAATGTTCCCCTATGGCAGTTGTTATGTGTTAAAAACTGCGAAACAGTTAATAGGTTAATCTCATGGACACAGTGTAACTGTGGGAAGATTTTTTGTTTTTGTTTTCAAACTCAAATTTTGTCAAATCTCAGATAGAGATGAATTTAATGGTGGATTTAATTTGCTATTCTGAATTTTTTACTATTTTGAAAATAAATTTATAAAAAAATACAGGAAATGTATATATGTATGTTGCACAGGGACCTGTTCCCCCAAAAAATCCCCGTATACACTCTTCAGACGTTTTGGGGACTTGAGAGCCCAATGAAATGGCATCAGACTTCTGGGAACTTCATCGATGACTTGGGGACTTGCTGGGCATCCATCCCCAAGATGCTTCAGGCAGATTTCAGAGATGTTCCAGACAGATTTCGGGGATGTTCCTGGTAGCTTTGGGGGATATTTTGGGCATGTTTCTTTAGTTTTGGCCAATGTTGCAGGATCCCCCTCCCAAAGGATTAGGAGGTAGAACTGCGTCCCGTACGGATCTGCCACCGATCTGCCATTTTTTGGCGATTCCTAGAAAATTGGATCCACGGTTTAGGATGCCTGATCCGCGGATCTAAAAAGGATCGACTGCGGATCTGTGGAGGTTCGAGCGTGTATCTGCTGCGGATCGTGAGCGGATTGAAGAGAAGGTGGATGGTTCACATGGTTCTGTGGGGCTCTTTTTGTTTTTTTGGAAAATTTGGAACTGTTATGTGAGGAACTATGCTTGCTGAATACTACCAAGGTGCCCCTTGATGCTCCCTAGACGCATCCTAGATGCTCCCTAATGGTAATGTTAAATTCTTAAAGAAAAAGTGAAATGACTTGGGATGTTTGAGAGTGGTTCCAACCTCATCAGACTTCATATGAAGAAAAGAGAATTTAAAAAATATAATAGACGCTTTGCTTCCTAGATTTTTGGGCAATGACGCTTCCGCGGTTCCGCTTCCAAAAAATGTCCTTGCTTCGTGCAACATTGGTTTTGACAGTGGAGTCTGGACATTGATGATTGGACAATATGATCATTATCCCATCCATTTTTTGTACTACACTGAATTTAAATCGGTTGTACAAGTTGCAGCTCAAAACACGGGTCTTGTATGATGTGTTTCGATCTGGGTTTCTGATGATTTAACTATTGTCTTTTTAGCAACAATATTACAGCAAGCAAAGCTTCCATGTCAAAATGCCAGGAAATGCAACATTTCAAAGGGTTAACCTTGTGGTTATTGCTCTTGTTCTTCCCATTTTTGGAGTCAGCTCAGCTTTTACATATTGTAGATGAGTTTCCTGGAGTCATTCAAGTCCAATTCTTCCACCATCCTAACCTGAAGCATCGTGAAAAGAATCAGATAGTAGTGACTTGGATTATGTACTAACTGTTTGAATAAATTCCTAGTCTATCACCTTCTTAATCTGAATCATGAATCTAATCTCTTTACAGGAACAAAGTGTTTTGTAGTACTTTTTAACACAGCTGGAAAAATCCGCAGAACCTATTGAGAAAACAATGTATTTTAAAGTTTAACATAATCATCATTGACAAGAAATATGAGGAATAAAAGTTGCTTTAGAGACAGTGCTTGGTCTCATAGACCCTTCACGAACTTATTGCAAATTGAAAATAGTTACACTTGCATTGCCTAAACCTATACTGCATTTTGTTCATGTCTAGGGGCGAATGATGGAATACCTCAGCCTCTTTTTAAATTGCCTGAGTTTTTTCAGAATTCGCGAGTATAAGCACTGTGCATAATACTATATAGTATTGCTAGCAACTACACATGTTTATGGTGATATATATATATATATATATATACACACAAGTCGTCGATGAAGTTCCAGGCAGATTCCAGAGATGTTCCGGACAGATTTTGGGGATGTTCGTGGCAGCTTTGGGGGATATTTTGGGCATGTTTCTTTAGTTTTGACAGTGGCCTCTGGACATTGATGATTGGACAATATGATCATTATCCCATCCATTTTTTTGTACTACACTGAATTTAAATCAGTTGTACAAGTTGCAGCTCAAAACACGGGTCTGTATGATGTGTTTCGATTTGGGTTTCTGATGATTTAACTATTGTATTTTCAGTAACAACATAACAGCAAGCAAAGCTTCCATGTCAAAATGCCAGGAAATGTAACATTTCAAAGGGTTATCCTTGTGGTTATTGCTCTTGTTCTTCCCATTTTTGGGGTCAGCTCAGCTTTTACATATTGTAGATGAGTTCCCAAGAGTCATTCAAGTCAAATTCTTCCACCATTCTGTTGATTTTTGGTAGCATCGGATGTGCTCTAAGTCTCAAATTTTGCAGTGAGGCTTAGGCACATGTATTCTAAAGAACCCAGAAAGCGTTTTGGGAAATTCACTCGGAGACAGTTTTATTGAAATAATTAATTATTTTTAATGGGTCCCTAAGTTTAAACTTAGGAAATTAAAATAATTAATTGGTATTAATCTAATTGTAGGTGTAACTTCTAGAAGAAGACAAGGATCAAGTAGAAATGATCTCAGCCATTGATTAGCTTCTAATCTGGGCTGTTGAATGTCTAACAAGAAGATTATTTAAGGAGGCTTAAGGGTCATTTGGAAGACACACAGAGAGTTGATCAGTTAGATCGAATCGTTGAAGTTAGAGTAGCGCAATGATTTCGTAGTGGTCACGTAGAGAGGGGCAAAGAGAGTTTTGGTTGGAGGATCTTCTTCGGAGCCAAGAATACTCAACAGAGAGGCTGAGAGACACACAGAGGAGGCGGCGCAGTTGGCAGAGAGGGTGGTACAGAGCCAAGAAGGGCTCACAAAGGACCCATGCAGAGCAATGCAGAAGTCTTCCACGCAAAGGTCTGAATTTGTTGAGGAGGCTGACGTTCTGAGCCAGGAGGGTTGGGGTCAGCTCTTGAGAGCAAATCGATTCCCAGCAGAGGTGACGCAGTGCCTTAGAGGTTGACGCAAGCCCACGTAGGGGCAGCGCTGAAGTAGCCGGGGAACTTGTTGGTTCAGCTGCCGGATCAGCCGGGACTTGCAGTGTAGAGTGAGGTAATCTCACTAATTTCTTCTGCCGAGTGATGTTCTCTGTACTAGATTGCCAGCAAGGCATCCAGAGGTTGTATTCAAAAATAACTTCTGCTTAATCATAAAAACCCTTAGATCTGCTCCACCGGTTTTTCCGCATTGGGTTTTTCTGATGACGTTTGTTCAAAAACAACTGTATCATTTGTGTTGTATCTCTCTATTGTTCAGTTTCTTGTTTCGGCATATTATTTTAAATGATGTAGACTAGTGTGTATATATTTCAATGTTTGTCGTAAGAAACTGCAAATAACTTGTTCATGTAAATGTAACAAGTAGGAGAAATATCATCAGTTGCTGCAGTAGGGATTCCGGTTTAAGGAATTTTCACACATCCTAACCTGAAGCATTGTGAAAAGAATCAGATAGTAGTGACTCGGATTAGGTACTAACTGTTTGAATAAATTCCTAGTCAATCACCTTCTTAATTTGAATTATGAATATAATCTCTTTACAGGACCAAAGTGTTTTATACTACTTTTTAACACAGCTGGAAAAATCTGCAGAACCTATTTAGGAAGCGATGCCTTTTAAAGTTTAACATAATCATCATTGACAAGAAATATGAGGAATAAAAGTTGCTTTAGAGAGTGCTTGGTCTCATAGAACCCTTCATGGACTTATTGCAAATTGAAAATAGTTACACTTACATTGCCTAAACCTATACTGCATTTTGTTCATGTCTAGGGGCCAATGATGGAATGCCTCAGCCTCTTTTTAAATTGCATGTGCTTTTTCAGAATTGGCAAGTATAAGCGCTGTGCATAATACTATATAGTATTGCTAGCAACTACACATGTTTATGGTGAATACATATATATATATATAATATATATATATATAATATCAAGTACTACTAATATATATATATATATATATATACAAGTCACTGATGAAGTTCCGGGCAGATTTCAGAGATGTTCCTGGCAGCTTTGGGGGATTGGGCATGTGTCTTTAGTTTTGACAATGGATTCTGGACAATGATGATTGGACAATATGATCACTATCCCATCCGTTTTTTTGTACTACATTGAATTTAAATCTGTTGTACAAGTTGCAGCTCAAAACATGGGTCTGTATGATGTGTTTTGATTTGGGTTTCTGATGATTTAACTATTGTCTTTTCGGTAACAACATTACAGCAAGCAAAACTTCCATGTCAAAATGCCAGGAAATGCAACATTTCAAAGCGTTATCCTTGTGGTCATTGCTCTCGTTCTTTCCATTTTTCGGGTCAACTCAGCTTTTACATATATTAGATGAGTTCCTAAGAGTCATTCAAGTCCAATTCTTCCACCATCCTAACCTGAAGCATCATGAAAAGAATTAGATAGTAGTGACTCGGATTAGGTACTAACTGTTTGAATAAATTCCTAGTCAATCACCTTCTTAGTCTGAAATATGAATCTAAGCTCATTACAGGACCAAAGCGTTTTGTAGTGATTTTTAACACAACTGGAAAAATCTGCAGAACCTGTTGAGAAAGCAATGCCTTTTAAAGTTTAACATAATTATCATTGATAGGAAAATGAGGAATACAAGTTGCTTTAGAGATAGTGCTTGGTCTCATAGACCCTTCATGGACTTATTGCAAATTGAAAATAGTTACACTTACATTGCCTAAACCTATATTGCATTTTGTTCATGTCTAATGGTGTTATATAAAAAATTAGTTATTTGTAATTAATAGTTTATTAGGCAAATGGTTTGATCAAAGATCATGCCCATTCACCAAGATGCACCCAAGGCAGTATAAAGCCAGGGGCCTCAAACAAATTGTATCATCATCTATCTATTTATTAATAATAAAATATGTCTTTGTTGAATCGCTACGTTCATCTACTGCATGTGGTATCAGAGGGGTCGATCCTTGGCTATCATCCACTGCAAGAAATCGCGTCCATACCTCGCCCTTTGCCGTATTCAGATTCACCTGTTGTTCTTTCCCACCGTCGTATAACTAGCTTCGTTCTCCACCTTGTCTGACCAACATCGTCGCTGGCCCACTGTGTCCACGCCGTCGTTCCATCTGACACTGCCGTCAATCCCTGTCCCCATCAACACCCTTCACCCCGCTCCATCCGACTCACCGTCGACCCCGTCCACTCCTATCCTTTATCGATTCATTGCACATAGTTTAATATTCTTAGATATATATTAATTATTATATAGTTGTTATGTAATTCATAATTGGTATAATAATACTATATATATATATATATATATATATATAGTTATTAAATAAAATCATTTAAAAAAATTTAGGATCAAGATTAAGAAAAAGAGTTAAGCTAGATAAGTATACTCCGCCGCATACTAGGTCAATTGCTGCACCCATGTCGATGGCTAATTTCAATAAAAAATTGATAGAACTTGAGGCTAAGGTGATCGAACATGGCGACAAAATTGAGACGCTGCATGACACAACAAATGGAATAAAGAGTCAGCTTGAGGAGAACAAGAATGAATTTAAAAAGGATCAGGCAGACCTTTCAGTTAAAGTCATCAAGCTATGGTGATGTTGGGTTGTATTTGTACCAGTCTGAATATTACACCCGATCAAATGTCCCAAAATAATGAGGCTACTCAACATCTCAATTCTCCAGATTCGTCAAAATCATCATACGCACATGAGAAATCCGAATCTTCGAAGACATCTTCCACGCTTAATCAAGAAAATAGCAACACGAACTTTAAAAATAAGCAGCTTTGGAATCCATTCACCAATAAGTCGTTTTCAAATCAATACCCCCTTTTCGCTTCATCGTTAGCGACATATCAACGAAGAGCAAAAATTGAGCTAGCCAAATTCGACGGTAACGAAAAATGCAGCGTTGCTTGTCTTAATAAAGAAGAATAATATTTCAAGATTTATGATATTGACAATGATGACAAAAAGATTAGGCATGCTTCCATGATATCGAAGGCGAAGCATATAATTGTTATATGTGGTGGAAAAAGACGACACTTGCTATCAGTTGGAGAAAATTGAAGGATGCATTCTTTAAAAGGTTCCAAGGTGTCAAGGAAGAAGAGTTCTTTTCAACATTCACCAGATTGTGACAAAAAGGAGATGTGGATGAATACACTCGAGAATGGGGGACTTTGGCAACACGAGTACCTGGATTATCAGACTCGTCTAATCCAATTGTACACCTTTGGGCTTAAAAACCATCTACAAGCAGAACTTGAGCTCCATGACATTACGTCGATAGAAGTAGAAAGACAAAAAGCGAAAGCTGTTGAAAAGAAATTTGAAAAGATGTTGTGGTCAAAGGCTAAAAAAGTATATTCGAGACGAAGATTTCTGCAGTTTGCGAATATGGATAACACAAAATATGTTTCACCACATCTTCGTGAAGGAGAAAAATCTAACATGGAAATGCAAAGGATGAAAGAGGGCAAGTGCAAACGTTGTGGCGAAAAGTGGGACCCTAAGCATAAGTGTGCTAAAAGAAAAGAGACCAAGAATCTGTATAACTGTAAAGCAACTAATGATTCAAACAATTATGAATTAGACGTAGAAGAAATTGAAGATGCCCCAAAATTCCCTCCAGAACTAGACGACGAAAGCATTCCGCAAGTGTCACTATCGACTATGACATGTATATCACAACCCTAGACATTAAAATTATAAGGACATATCAAGAAGAACAATGTATTGGTTCTCATTGACACAAGTAGCACCCACAATTTTTTTGGACTCAACCATGGCGAAGAGATTCGACATTTTCACATTTCCCATGCCCAACATGAAGGTGATGGTAGCCGACAATACGAAGATTGAAAATGTAGGGAAATGCCATAAAGTCAAATTGCAGATTAAAGACTTTAATTTAGAATCTCCATTGTACATTGTACCATTAGGAGGAGTAGATGTGGTCTTAGGTGTTGGAATTTCTAAGTGTAACTATTAGAAACCCTTCATGTACTTTACTGATTTATTCCTACCTACTTGTTCTGTTAATTAACAAGTTATTTACCATGTAAATAGTGGAAATAAATACAAGTACATGCTCAACACATTACAGATCATCAACTGAAGGAAACAGAAACAAGCACACAAGTGACACTGTTATTTTTTGGACTAATGTCCCCGAAAAAACCCAATGCAGGAAAACCTGTGCAACTATCTGAGTGTTTGATTTATTAAGCAGTTTCATAATACAATCTAGGTGCCAAATCTGGCTCGCCCAACAGAGAAAAATACCGGCAGTAGTACCTCTCTACTCGGAAGCAGATATTCCGGCTGAAACCCCGGATAAACACTTTGGTAGCTCCACAGCTCCAATCTGCCCCACGAAACCCCAACGTTAGCCTCTAGGGATTGCGTCAGCTCTCAATGGCCCAACGTTAGCCCAATGTCACTCTGGCTTGGCTTGCTTCAGCCTCTGGAGGCACTGCGTCAGTCCTCTGGCCCTCTGCGTCACTCACGTTGGCCCTTCGAGGCACTGCGCAACGCCTAGCTGCTTCTGCGTGAGCCCTGGCTGGCTCTGCGTGAACCCTTGTGCCTCTCTGTTTCTGTATTCACTGCCCCTCATCTGCAACTCTGATCACTCTCTCAACTTTCTTAGTAAACCCAGCCCCAGAAAGTCGAAATATTGATCTCTTGGTGTGTTCTCCAAGTGACCCTCAAGCCTCCTCTTATACTTTTCTCATTGACAATTCAACGACCGAGGTTAAGTCCCTAATCAATGGCTAAGATTAACTCTGGCTTGATCCATGACTTTTGGACCCTTTTAACACAGTTTTATTTTAATTTGCATTAATATTTTATTTTCCCTAAGTTTATACTTAGGGACTCCATTAAAAATATTAATTATTTTAATATCTCCCAAACTGTTTAGAATCTGCCCAAGCCATTTTTTGGTATTGGAGATCTCATGTACTTTAGCCTCTCCACCAATTTTCGTGGCTACAACACATTCGATGCTACCCCAAATCAACATTAGGTATCCAATGGTTACAAACCCGTGGTACTTACTCTGCCAACCATCAAAAGCAATTTATAAAATTTAAATGGGAAGGACAAAAATACAAGTTATATGGATTCCAAGGACCTCAGAATCAAATCGTATCATCATCCCAAATGATGAAAAGGATTCGAAGAGG
The DNA here is from genome assembly GCA_000404065.3 of Pinus taeda. Taxonomy (NCBI): domain Eukaryota; kingdom Viridiplantae; phylum Streptophyta; class Pinopsida; order Pinales; family Pinaceae; genus Pinus; species Pinus taeda. The sequence goes on from APFE030879621.1 coordinate 112,423, forward strand.
AGCACTAGCCTATGCAGTACAATGTCACCAATTAGAAATGTTAACTTTAAAATTGATCAATGAAGTAGCACTAGAAGTACAAGAGCTAATTGAGAAGCACGAAAAAGTATTCCAAGGCTTGCCCATGAAAATGCATCCTATTAGAGAAATCGAGCATAAAATAGAAGTCAAAGCAGGGTCAAACCCCGTCAACACAAACTGTATCACTATCCTCATCATCAAAAAATGGAAATTTAGAGACTAATCCAAGATCTTTTAAAGTGTGGCATCATCTCAAAAAGTAAAAGTCCGTACGCTGCTCCAGTTGTATTGGTGCGGAAAAAAGATGGATTGTTCAGGTTATGCATCGATTATGGAGGACTAAACAAAATTACAATTAAAAACAAGTTCCCAATTCCCTTCATTGATGAAATGCTAGACGAACTACATGGCGCTAAATATTTCTCAAAATTGGATTTAAGTTTAGGATATTATCAAATCAGAATAAGGTTGGAAGACGTACCAAAAACTGTGTTCTGAACATATGAAAGTCACTATGAATTTAAAGTAATGCCTTTTGGGTTAACCAATGCACCAACAACATTCCAAGCTACTATGAATGAGTTATTCTGTCCATATATATGGAAGTTCGTGTTAGTGTTTTTTGATGACATTTTAATTTACAATAAAACTTGGAAGGAGCACCTACAACATTTGGAGAAATTTCTTACACTATTGGAAGAGCATCAGTTGTATGCCAAGAAGTCCAAATGTGCCTTTGGGAAGGAAGAAGTAGAATATCTTGGACATATCATATCCAAGGAAGGAGTTAAAGTAGATCTTAACAATATCAAGGCTATAAGGGAGTGGCCCAAACCAGCTAATATCTCCAATCTAAGAGGATTCTTAGGGTTGACCGGATATTATCGAAGATTTATTAAAAACTGTGCCCATATAACCACACCCCTATCAAACCTTCTAAAGAAGAACTCATTTCGATGGAATGATGAAGCAGGAAAGTGTTTTGAAGATTTGAAGGAAGTTATGTCTAATGCCTCTGTATTAGCAACTCCAGACTTCTCAAAACCATTTGTAATTGAATGTGATGCTTCGGGTTTTGGTAGAGGAGCAGTACTAATGCAGGATGGTCACCCAATTGCGTTTGAAAGTAGAAAAGATCAATAAGCACGAACGTCTCAAGTCTACATATAACAAGGAAATGCTTGCTATTATAAACGCATTAGCCAAATGGAGACAATATCTCTTGGGAAGTAAGTTCTTAATACGAACAGATCATAATAGTCTTCAGCATCTCCTCCAGCAAAAAACGCTATCTACAGAACAACAATTTGGATAGAAAAAATTGCTACCTTTGACATGGATATATTACGAAAGAAAGGGAAAGATAATGTAGTAGCTGATGCCTTGTCAAGGAAAGACAAAGAACCATCGTTACTCGCAGTGTTAGTGGTTGTTCCTGAATGGCTTAATGAGATTCAAAGTGAATATGCAAAAGATCCAAAAACAAGTGCTATAATCAATAATCTTCCTAAGAATTCAAAATTTGAATGGAAGAATGATATTCTATGGTGTAAGGGAAGAATTTATTTGAATGCAGATTCCAAATTTAAAGCCAAGGTTCTCAAAGAGTCACGTGATTCACTGTCAGCAAAACATGTAGGATACTTTAAAACCTACTACAACGCACGCCAATCATTCTTTTGGAAGAGAATGAGCAATGGTGTTCAAAAATATGTAGCTGAATGCATTAAATGCTAGAGGAATAAAAATGAAAATATTATGACACCCAGACTACTTAATCCCTTAAACATTCTGAACCAGAAATGGGAAGAAATATCAATGGAATTTATTGAAGGGTTACCTGTATTCGATGGTAAGGATAAGATTCTTGTAGTAGTTGACAGACTCACCAATTATGCTCACTTTATTGCAGTGAAGAAATCAGACTCAGCAAAACAAATCACTGAGATATTTTGCAAAAATATTTACAAATTACACGGATTTCCAAAGGTCATTGTGAGCGATAGAGATGCCAAATTTAAGGGTAATTTTTGGAAGGATTTATTCAATCATATAGGAACCTACCTCAACATGAGTTCTGCTTACAATCCTCAAACAGATGGCCAAACAGAGGTTGTCAATAAATGTTTGGAAGCTTGCCTACGTTGTTACGCTACAGACAAACAAAATATGTGGGTTCAATGGTTACATCTCGTTGAATGGTGGTACAATTCTACTTACAACACGTCAGCAAAAATGACTTTGTTTCAAGCTTTGTACGGGTACGAACCTCCAAAATGGAAGGACCTGGCTATCATTTAGAGAAAACGACCAGCTGTTACAAACTAACTAGAAGAAACCCAAAAGGTCGTTCAAAGTCAAAGAAAATTTAAATAATGCAAGAAACTGTATGAAGCAGCAAGTTGACTGAAATAGAATCGAGAGAGAATTGAAGTTGGAGAATGGGTAATTTGTCAAGCTATAGCCATACAAACAATTGTCCTTAAAACAAAAAGGAAAAAATAAATTGGCACCAAAGTTCTATGGACCATACCAGATCAACAAAAAGATTAGCCAAGTTGCATATAGTTTAAGCCTTATGGATAAAAGTCGTGTCCACAATGTCTTCCATGTATCCTGCCTTAAAATGGAACTTGGCGACCATCAATCAGCACAAACAACACTTCCATCCTTAGATGATGAAGGAAGGTTCATTTTAGAGCCAGAAAGTATCATATCCACCAGGGAAAAGAAGCTTCGATCTCGTGTAATCAAGGAATACTTGATCAAGTGGAAGGACTTACCAAAAGAAGAAGCTTCTTGGGAGAATGAAGCCTTTCATCAGCAACATCAGTCGTTACGTATGGTTTGAGGACAAAGCATTTTTTGGGAGGAAGGCAATGTTATATAAAAAATTAGTTATTTGTAATTATAGTTTATTATGCAAAGGGCATGATCAAAGATCATGCCCATTCACCAAGAGGCACCCAAGGCAGTATATACTATAAAGCCAAGGGCCTCCCACAAACTGTATCATCATCTATCTATTTATTAATAATAAAACATGTCTTTGCTGAATCGCTGAGTTCATCTACTGCAAGTGGCCAATGATGGAATGCCTCAGCCTCTTTTTAAATTGCCTGAGCTTTTTTAGAATTGGCGAGTATAAGCGCTGTGCATAATACCATGTAGTATTGCTAGCAACCACACATGTTTATGGTGATATATATATATATATATAGATTAGGGGGCGTGCTCTAGCCATCTTGGGGACGCATTCCCCTCTCCCAAAACCCAGTGCAACATAGGTATATTATGTGTCTAGTATGTATGTATTCAGTCTTGACATTTAATTTTGACATATTTTTGGGTCAAAGTTGATGTTAAATTAATATTTGTATTTGTTTTTGGTTGGAATGTATGAAGTTATAATGGAATTCACTTAATTGTCTTTATGGATTTAATGGCGAATTTTATCTTATTTTTTGCACTGGTGAAGTTTTCTCAAATTTCACTGTCCCCAAATTTGAACATAAAAATGAACTAGCTGACTTAGTTAAAGTTTGGAGAGGTGTACTCTTTTGTAAACTTCATATTGGACACATCTTTTGACATCAAGATTAGATATAGAATAAATATTTCAGTAAGACAGACACCATTGAGTTATGCAAATATATCTACATGCATATAGAAAAACATGTTTATATGCAAATGGATGATGGGAACCAATCCTCCTCTATAATTTATTTTTGAATGTCTTGCTCCTATTTACACTTTTCCATTGGTTCTGGTCCTATTTCCTGAGTCCACAGGGTGATCCCACAAGAATTAGTAGTCCACAGAACACTGATTTGCAACTCATATCTGCATTTTTCAGACCTGAGCATGGTCAACAGCAGGAGTACAGAAATGATGTAGCTGTCATTTGCAATGGTCAGTACACTTGTAAAAGTATGTCTTAACACTATTGCCAGTGCTGAAACATTAAATGGACCAGCAGGTTATAGGAAGAATGAACACAAACACAAAAAGTACAATTGTCCTTGCTAGTGTTTACAAATTATTCGACATTTTTTTATTCGAAATATGTATCTTAGGGAAACCTGCTAGACACTTCTGCTCATTCTGAGGATGGTATGCAGGGTAAAGCATATTCTGCAGAGTGTTGAGGCTTTGTCAACAATTTCATGATGATCATGACATTCAATAAATGACTCACAAAGAGCATCATGTCTCAACATGGGATTTGAATCTGGGTGGGGAGGATAACAATTTTATTGACAACCATTCGGGCTAGATCCACTTGATTAATTTATTCAACTATATCTAAACAACAAGAGTGCCTTCTATTTTTTACAATAGAAAAGCAAATCTGTATATGCTGCACATGGTAAGTGGGAGAGGAAGAAACTATGACTGCTAGTTTTTGATATGACATACAAAGTTGTAAATTTGTTGAAGTTGCGAGTTTGTTGCTAATGGTACTTTGGTTTAATTCCGTTGTGCATTCTTTATGAATTTTGGGTTTGCATGTTGTATGCTGCCCCTTCCTCGTCCATTTGGTGAAGTTGAGGCAGCATATCATGACATTGAAACACTTATCAGTATAGCTGTATGGATTTAATTTTATTAAATGGTATGGAAGGAAAACTTATACATTTTTAATAGTGTTTGTCATATCGTAAGTGCAGGGCATTCACTAATGATAAGTCTGGGAGTGGTTCTAAAGAAACTTGCTTTAGAGTACAGTGTTGCAGTATTGGTAAGCTCTGCTTTGAGAGTCGTTTTAAAAATTGAATCTTCTCTTTCAATTTTTTTTCTTATATTCTGAAATTGTAGCGTTGGGCATAGATTAGAAATGCCTTGTCTTCTGTCCATGTCGTTACCAACCATGATACTCTCAGCAGTCCCAGTCTCCCAAACATCTTTTGGTTATTTTTGGCAATGCTACATTTATTGTTATTGGCAATTTATTGCTGGGGTCCAAAATTTAAATTATTAGTAATATTGGGGAAACTGTCGAGAAACTTAAAACAATACAAAAATAATATATATATATATATATAATATTTTTTTTTTTTTCAAAATTTTAAACTTCTAAAGCAATATCAACATCAAACAAACACATTGTCACATAAATATGAAGATAAAACTTCTATATAAAATGTGTAAGATTTCAAGTGGTACATCTTACATCATACATCGATACTGAAATACAATATCTTTCCTGAGTCACAATTCGTAATAAGAGAAAAGAAAATCACATAAAAACAGGAAAGTGTATCTCATAAGATGATCGTCACGAGGCATCTAGAATCTAGATATTGCAAGGCTAATCATGATGCACTAAGATATCAACGATTCCTTCTACCCTTTTTACGGGTAAAGTTCACCAGTGTCATTGTTCCTCTAGAAGCAGTAGGTGGACGTGCTGAGCCCAAGGCTAAGGTGGAAGGTGAAAGTCTCGGGGAAAAGGTGGAAGATGAAGTGGTATGTCTTCTGCCTCTTCTCCTAGTTGGCAATCTCTATGGATTTGGTGGCATTGGCTGCGATACACTTTCAATATCCTCCCCTTGCTTCAAATCTGTCTCTCCTACAAGTGGAGCATCTTCCTCTTGCTCTTCCTTCTCCTCCAACTCCTCAGCCTCTTGCTCCAACCACTTACACGCCGCCTCCATGATAAGTCTCTCGGTCTCCACCCTCCATGGACTCGTGATGTCAAGTGCATCCAATGAAATGGCATCTATATTGGGTGTGTTTATCTGCCTGACCCATAACCCGAGATTGTAGTAGACATTGACCATGTAATTGAGACCATGCACATCTAACCTGCATGAGGGGCATTTTATGATTAGAGGATGATTTCCCATTGGTTTTCCAACCATTTGGTATTAGAGCTTCATTCTTTGATCCAACTATTGGTCACATAAAATTATTGAGTTCTCCCTATTATCTAGGTCCTCTACCACATTTAGCCTTTTGGTCACACTTGTTATTGTAATGACAAAAAAAGAAGTAAAAAATAAAAGTTCTACAAAAAATTCTAGGGTTGTGGGAAGAAACATTCATATATATAAAGGTTCCAAATTATTGTTAAAGAAAAGTGCACGTGAAAGTAAAAGGGGATTTTTCCTAAATATATTTAAAACTACAATATATGAAAAGGGAGAATAGATAAGATAATCTTAATTCCTCATTAATTTCGTTTGGTTGTTTATGAGCTTGTGGTTTTAGCAACCTATGGTAATTTCCCATGGTATTTGCAAAAAAAAATAAAAAAAATATCTCTTTACATGTAATATTCCTAACGGAAATATTAAGTGAATAACAAAAACATGCACTATGACAACAACTAGGAAATTCAACACATATGCAGGAAATCACAACAGAAGAGGAAATGCACCAAAACTCTGAGCTAATTTATTTATTTTATGATAAAAGAGTACATAAAATGAGTTGAAGTTTTGGAACTTGGGCTTGCTCTACAAGCTATGTAAACCCCATGTAGTACAAATTTGATCTGGAGGAAATACTGGCCCCTACTGGTAGTGAGCACTACCCAGAAAATTACTGCTACTGTTGCTGGAATGGAATTGAAGATTCTGTCTTGAAGAATGCTCGGATTACCTTGAAATTGCAGCCTTGGATCACCTTGAAATTGCAGCCATAGACGTCCAAAACCCTATAAATACCTAGAAAGGGTTTGACCCAACTCCAAGTGAAAATTGAGCCCACCAAGTGACACAAATTCCCCAACTAAGTAGCAATTCGTCTTGCTATAAGAATGAGTATTTTAGGCTAGCATATTGCCCAAAAAATTCTATAAAATTAGCCGGAGACTCCTCTCAATAAACCCATAAAAAACCAGAAAGGGTTTGGGCTAAATCCAACGTGTCCTGGTGACCCCAAGAAATGTGTATGGTTCTAACTAGTTGGAAAAACGCCCCGTAGAAAGAATACTGCTATAGAAGACCAATCAATTACTAGAAAAATCTCATCCAACCTTGACAAATCACTCCTCCAAGTGAAGGTTACTTGGTAGCGAGAGCGAAAACAGGAGCGGGAGCGACATTTTCAAAAGCTTCCGGTTTGGGAGCGAATCCCAGAGTGTTTTATATATATATATATTATATTATATTTTGATGCATATATGTCAACAAAAACATGTAGAATGATGAATTAGATATAAAAAACATAAATAACATAGATTGAATCATATAACAAAAATCATGTAGAAGTTATAATCTTCATCAACCACATCCACAAGTTAGTAACATACAACATATTGAGTCTCATGAATTATGATTCGTCAAGCTTTCAAAATTCAATATATAACATTTATCATCATTGATCACCAAAGTTGTACTTGTAAGCTAAGCGTAACTATGACAACAAATAATATCTAACATGAAATGAAATGTTATAAAATGAAATGAAATGAAAAAAATTTCAACTTTCACGAAGCATCATATTCATAATTCATTACCAATGAGTTATAATTACCAACTTCAAACAAACTTCAAACTTAAATTTTCATATATTGTTTACAAAAAATATCATACTAAATATGAAAGAGTGAACAGTTATAAAAACTACTAGAAACTAGAAAATACAATTAAATCTATCGTCTACATCTTCCTCTTGCCACCACTAATAATGTCTAATTTCTTAGCAGGTCTTGGTGGTCTTCTAGGAGTCTCCTCCTGCATAGTCCCATGATTAGAACCAGAAGGCACATGCCCTCCACGTGAGGATGTACATGGAGGCGGCGACAACAAAGGAGCAAGACTTGGAACTCGAGCACTGCTACTGGATGGTGGGGGTGGCATGGTTGTTTCTTCATCTTCCTCTCTCATAAGTTCTGGTTCCAGTTCTTCAAGATGTATAGTGCCATCCTCCAAATTATCGTCCTCTAGGTGGTTGTCCCAAATTTTATATGTTGAATCCTCATAAGCCCGATCACAGTAATGACTCAACAACCTCAAGTTGTAGTGCACATAAACCAAGCTTTCTGCTTGGTTTTCATTGAGTCTTTTTCTTCTCACATTATGTATGAAGCTATAGGTGCTCCAACACCTCTCTGCAAAAGAAGTATTTACAACCTGTGAGAGAACTTTTTTTGCCAATTTTGGCAAAATTCCCATGCTGCCATATGCTTCCCACGACGTGGGAGCATCAAATCTGTCTCTATCTTCCATTGCATGCAAAGAACCAAACAAACCAGTGCAACTGAAGTATCTGCCTAATTCAAGACGCAAATTAGCACATTCCTCCCCGTCAGGTACCAACTTGTCTAATGTTTCCATATATCTTGTAGCTAACTTTGGATCCATATGGGGTTTGACCCTAACCCCACCCCTAGGTGTAGGTTGGCCCAACCAAGTTGAAGAGTAGTATTTTGGGGTAAGGATATACGCCAAGGCATGTAGTGGAACATTAAGTTTATTCCACCATGTACACACACAATGTGAATCAATGTATACAAGTTGGGATCATCTTTCTGAACAATATCTTTTATTTGCCCCAACATGGTATCCATTTGCTCAAACACCTCCCCAGTCACTGGTTTATCTGTATCTGCAAAACGAATCATGTGATAAATGAGCTTGGTGAATTCCAATACTTGCCTCACACTTGCCCAAAACTGACCATTAAGAGTGGTCTCGTCCCCTTCTTCAAAACCTTTGCCTGTCAGTTGCATTTGTAGCCCTTTCCTTTAATTCCTACCAGTGTGGACTTGATACCATGCTAGCCAATAACTCTCTTACCTTCAAAAGGCGCCTGAAAGTGAGGTAATAGCTAGCAAATCTAGTCTTCGTAATCTTCAACAACTCCAATCTTGAGTGACTACGGAAAAGCCCATGGATATTGCTATGATTTGTAATAAATTTTATCATTTTTTTGCTGCTCTTGTACAAATCACCAATCCATTTGTATTGTTGGTTTTTGTTCTTAATAATATCATGCATCAAAAGGTTCATTGTGTGAACCAAACACCCATACCAAAATATGTTGGGGTATTTATCCTCAATAATTTCTCCTGCTGCCTTACAATTAACAACATTATCAGTGATGACTTGGATGACATTGTATGGCCCAATACGTTCAATTGTTTCAAGTAATGGTTCTGCAATCTTGATGTCAGCCTTGAACTTGTCTGAGTAATCATATGCTGAAAGAAAGATGGCACCACTAACAGACACAACAAGAACACTTATCAATGGCTTTCCTTTTACATTTGTCCATCCATCAGATACAATGGACACCCCATGCTCAGTCCATGAATTTGTCATTCTACTCAAAGAATGTGATATTTTTTCTTTTTCATGATCAAGTCCAACGGTTCTAGCCTTGTCATACCCAGGGCTCTTGTATCTTTTAGGGGCATCATTTATGCCAGAAACCATTTCATGCCAATAAGGTGATCGAAAAACATTGAATGGTATCCCACATGCATAGAGAAACCGGTCAACTTTTGAATCTGTTAGCGCTTGAAATTTCACCTCAGGCTGAGAAAGGTAAACCTCAAGGCTACATCAAACCATTTAGCCTTGTAGCTAGCCCTATGGGGCAGGAGAAGGCTCTCTTTGGTCTATCTCATAAAATATCCAATAGATGAGAAGACCAATAAGGTAACACTGATTTTAGGCTAGTAAACTGATCAAAATGGTTGATTTGTGGTTTTTAGGGTTTATGGTGGCAAATTGAGGGGATGGCAATTTTGGTTGCGGGGATTGGACACAGTTTCTGCAGGGGGTTCTTTGGGGCGAGGTAGGAGACAACGTTGATGCCTTTAACTGAAGTGGATGGTCAGGAATGAAAAGAAAGAGAGCTAAAGAGAGCAAACAATAACTTTGAATTCTCTTTAGACAGTAGAAAACATTGAAATTAAACAAACTTAAAAGCAGAGCATGGCAAGCATGAATTTTTACTTTAACACTTCATTTGTTTAATGTGCAGAAGTAAAGAAAGGAAATGAATCACATAAAAAAACTTACAAGAACATTGAGAAACACACCATCAACACATGAGTCCACAAGAATCCCAAAGAGGACTGCAAAACCCTCGTCTTCCTTAACCAAAAATTGCAGAGATACAGTGAAATAATACAATGATAGCTTCTCCCTCAAGAGTCCAACCATGAAATGAGCAAGAAAGTACATAATATAGATGATCTAACCTCTTTCCCTGCCTCCATGGGTCGAGATCACTATCCTAGGAGCTGTTTCAACCACTTCTAAACTAAGCACTACAAACTAGGCAGTCAAAACAACTTGCCTCTATAAACTTGGAAACCAATTCATTCATTTAATTTTTACCCTTTTCATGAATGAATCTTCTAGAAGAGTTACATAAGGGTAAAATCATCTAAAAAGTACCATAATTACATCAAAGAGAATCATCATTCACCTCAAAAAGTCAAACTGAGTCAAATCAACGTTTTTTGGGCTGTACAGTGCATTTCTGGACAATTCTGCCTGACGGGTCGCGCCCCCCTGCCTGATGGGTCGCGCCCCTTTGGAGCCATGTTTGGGGCACTTGCATGTGGCCAAATTGAGCAACAGTGGGCTTGTTGGAAAGGTCTGTGAGTCTACTTTCCAACCCAACTGGAATTTTTGAATGTGGAGTTCATTTGCCCTGTCAAAAATCAATTCTCCCAAGACAGCTTTCTGCAGTTCAAAAAAGTGGCAGAAAGTCAAATTTTGCATGTTTTTTGACTTTCTGGAGGCCCAAAACTTCACCAAATCTCTAGTCCTTTGATGAGCATGTGTAACTTTGCATGAAAAATCTAGAAATGCTGAGTTTTTGCAAAATGGAGTTGCCGGGATGAAGGGTTTCACGGGGGGTGAGACTCGTTAATGAGCAAAAACCTGTAAATTGCCAAAAAATGCCAAAATTACCCAAAATGCTCAAAATTTCTTGGGATTTGTGCTATGGCTGAGCTAATTAGTGCTATGCTCCTTCAAGGAAACCTCGGCCAAGATACGGAGGGGATCAGGCCTCTTTCTCTGTTTTAATGCCTTTGCCAACTGCCTTTGAAGCACCTTCATCTTTGCTTTGCACACGTGCATCCGCGCCCAATAATGATTTTTCATGTTCCTCAGCAGTTTGTTATCTTGATTGGCCTTATCCAACAGCCTTTTCAAATGAGCATTGTTCCAAATAAGCATAGATTCTCGATCTATGGGTCTCAAGTCACCGGGTCTCCTACGAGCCAATTCCCGGTCTTCACGAATCTTCTGCAGCTCATATAGCTTGTGCTCATCCTCCAACTGTTTGTTTCACTGCTCTAAATAGTTAACTATCCATTTTTCCATCAGCAATTTCGTGTGCAGCGACTCATTCTCAGTCCTTTGCTCTCGGATGATATCCTTGAGCTCTGTGCTAGGAGAACCGACGTCAAGATCAATAACTAGATCACCTGACAATGTTTCCTCAATCATGGGCTGCTTGCCCCTCTCTGATACCTGTGCTACTGTCAGAAACGAGGCCCCTTCCACCTGGTGTGGAGATAACACTCGCGGTGCTGATGAAGAAGGCGAGACCCCTTCCACCTGCTGTGGAGAAAGTACTTACTGAGCTGCTACAAATAAGGCCCTCTGGCCTCTCTGATAAGTAACCAAAGGTGAGGAGCTGACATGTCTAGTGACGGGGATGTCATGCTGCTGAGATGGTCCTCCCTCCTCGTGAACAACCTCAGGATGTGGCAGGGGTGATGCTGTGAAAAGTTCACGAGAGATGAACTCCTCCCATGAGATGCCCTGCTGAGCCAACTGATGTAATACTACAAGCTGAATCAAACCATAATGGTAAAGGCTCCTATACTGCTGTGCCAGGCTCTTCTTCTGCATTATGGACACCATCCTCTCAATGTTCTGATAGAAGAAAACAAGGATATTCATCATCCGTACCCGTGTGAAGTGCATCAATATGCGGATATGATACGAATATATTTGTGAAAATCTACACTCACAGGTAAAATAGAGCATGATGAGCCTCATCATGGGAGCATACTCACTCCTGAGAAATCTGAATGGAAACACACCTGTCAATTGTCTCATGAATGCTGGTCTAACAAAAGGCTCAAACTGAACACTGTCCAACACCTTGCACTTATTCCATATCTCCCCGACATTAGGTATCCCTGTAGCCTGTGCAATCACCTCGGGTGTCAAAATAAAGTCCACCCCGGCAAGGTTGACATTTTAGATTGCAGATTACTGTGGTGTGATTTCTGAATGGAGTTCGGATTTTCCACAGTTTTCATATTTTGTTGTCGACGTTTCGAGTCTGAAACAAGACTCATCATCAAGACAGATTGTGAGGAGAAAAGAAGGAATTTGGTAGGTATAAATATGAAAATCGCAAGAAGTGAAGACAAATGGCCGACTCTTTGTTTGCTCATTTATGATTTAATTATTAATGTTGTTATTTAAGCCTTTAGTTTTCATAAATTAATAACTAAATTAATAATCGAACAATTGTTTATCTATATTAATAGTTTTATATTTTATTTTATTATTATGCATGATTTTAAACTATTAATGTATAATTTATTAAATATTGTTTTTAATTATAATATGTATATTTATTAAATTATTGTTTATTAAATAATGATTATGTAATTTCATTTGTTATATGTTTTATGCTTATATTCATAAATGATTAAGAGGGACTCTATTTATATTGTTATATAGGCTTGTTTATTATGTCTTTTATAAATTCATATATTTAATTATTGATATTAATGTTTATTTGTTAATCTTTAGTTCATTAATGTTAGTATTATTCCTATTGCTATTGATATTTAACGATTTTGTGTTATTTTACTCTTTGCTACTTTCTTGTTTATATTTATATTTACTATTAATATTATTGATAGCTGCTTATCTATACTATATTATTTATGTTATACATTAAGATATTCTTATTTCTTATCTATATATTTTTATTATTATTATCTATTAATAAATGATGATAATTTCTATTCATTTCTATTAATAATTATATTTTTTATTTTATTATTATGTATCATTATTAAACTTTATGTATAATTATTAAATTATTGTTTATTAAATAATGAATTTATTAATTCATTTGTTATTACGCATAAGGCTATATTTATATTTGTTTATAGGCTTGTTTATTAAGTTCTTTATAAATTAGTATATTTATTATTTGATATTAAAATTTATTGTATAGTCCTTTTACTTCATTAATGTTAGTATATTCCTATTGCTCTTAATATTTAATGATTTGTGTTATTTAAACCTAAAATTAATATTAATATATTGCTCTATTATTTATAAACCCTATACTATTTTAATGCTTTATTATAATAATGTTTTTATGAATTATTTTAATTATTAATGTTTTTAGATGATTATTCTTATTATTTATATATTATAATAATTATTAGGTTTCTACTTATCCTAGAAATTCTACCTACCTAGGTGTCTGAGCAGCAAGGTTAATTTTATTATTATGAAAGGGTCAAGAATTTCTAACAATGTTATTAAGATTATTAGCGGGGGTTAGCACGGGGTTCCAATTTTTGCTAATTTCCATGCCACCATCCCTATTAAGGTTTTTAGGATGCTTAATGATTTCAATAGCTTCTCTAACCTTACACTTGAATTGGTGTTCTACATTTGCAATGACTTCAGTGTCTTCTAGGCAGATATGATGATTAGTTTTACCTAAATGTTCCGCTAGGGCTGAGGTTCGGGTTCTTCCGATACGAATGTCTGCACTGTGCTCTTTGAGTCTAATCTTGACGGATCTACCAGTTTCTCCTATGTACTAATCCCCACAGGAACACTTGATGATGTAAACTCCTTTTTGCTGAAGATGCTCTTGGTTGTCCTTAACAGATCTCATTCTTTGTTTAATGGTAGACCAGGGCTTGAAATCAGTCTTTATGTTTTTCTTGTTGAGGATCTTAGCTATCTTGTTAGTGACCCCTTGGATGTAAGGAAGGTATGCATTGGAGGTCGGGGTGTCTTTAGTCTTGTTTCTATTGTTATCTGATTTAGCTTTTTGAATGGCTTTGTATATGCTTTTATTGTTGTACCCTAGGTTGGTGAAGGCTCTTTTTAGGTAAGAAATTTCTTCATCGGTATGGTTTGTATCAGAGATTCTATAGGCTCTAGTGAAGAGGGTTTGTAGTACCCCCATTTTTTGGGCGGGGTGGTGATGAGAATCGACATGAAGGTAGTTATCTGTGTGGGCCTTCTTTCTAAAAACTTTGTGACCTATGGAACCATCCTCTTTTCTTATGATGAGAATGTCTAAGAAAGGAATGCAATTATTTTCTTCCACTTCCATGGTGAATTTGATGTCTTAAGATAAGCTATTGAGATGATCTAGGAACTTGTTTAGCTCATTCTCGCCATGAGGCCAATTGACACTGGTGTCATCTACAAACCTAACCCAGGATTTGGGTTTTAATGGGTATGAGTCCAGTGCCTTCTTTTCAAATTTTTCCATGAAAAGGTTTTCCACTATTGGTGAGAGAGGTGATCCCATGGCGACACCTGAAGTTTGCTCAAATATTTCACCCTGGAAGGAGAAGAAGGTTGAGCGAAGACAGATTTCGGCTAATTTTGCAGTCTAGGGATCTACTACTTCTTTGACTACCTGGATAGCTTCATCTAGGGGAATTTTGGTGAAGAGCTGTACTACGTCAAAACTCACGATTTTATCTCCTGGTTCAAGCTTGGTGTTTTTAATACGATCTACAAATTGATTGGAGTCTTTAATGTAGGAGCTTGTCCTGCCCACTAGCGGGGATAGAATGCTAGCTACGTACTTGGCTAACTCTCTGTGGTGCTGAATTCGAGAGATCTTCTCGCAAAACTCATAGCAAGACATGTACTGAAAACATGAGACTACCATAGGACAAGCCTGTAAATCTGTCAAAGAGGTGGGCTCTTCTCTCCTGTGATGACCACCCTTTCCACCCTTATGAGGCCTCCTCTGTACCTCAATCTCTGAAGCTAATGCCTGGTCATCACTCTGCTCATAGGTTTCAATTCCTGACATTGTTTAAGGGGCAGAGTGGCCAAAATGTACTGTTGTTTTTGCCTGTAAAATGTTGATTTATATGCTATTTCAAGGGGACAATGAACATGAGGGGAATGTTAGGGGAGGGGCACTTCTAAAGGGAAAATGGGAATAAATATATAAAATAGGGATTTAAGGGAAAAACATTGCAAAAATCATTGCATATGCATCATGATATACATTTGTTTACATGGGCATAATGAGGGGTAGGGTTAGGGCTTGAGTTTTTATTTTTTAGGGAAGAGGGGTAGGGTTTAGGTTTTCTTTAAAATTTAGCAAGGGAAATTTACATGGAATATCAAGGAAAGGAAATGGGAATGGGAAAAATGATTACAAGGGGAATACCTTTCAAACAGCACAAAACCCTCAGGCAAATCGGCAATTTGATAGCTCCTTGGGTGAATTTGCAGTCGATTTCAAAAGGAGGGCGCTGACGGGTCGCGCGCCTCACCCAACGGGTCGCGTGCCTCTGACTGGTCCCGCCTGTTGAAAAAAATGCACGGTGGAAGGCGCTTGACGGGTCGTGCGCCTCTGACGAGTCGCGTGCCTGGCCTGACAGGTCGCGCGCCTGTCCAGCTCCCAAATTCACTCAAACTTTCACTCAATCACTCGCCCAATCTCTCTTGCAAGTGACTTGGATGCACAATAAGGGTAAATGGAGGGAGATTGGGCTTTTATAAATTTGATTTGAAATAATTTCATGCCCAAACCCACTTTATAATGTTTTTCCTTTGACACTTTAAAAACTTGACTTTTTTGGTTTCCTTTGTCTGAAATTGACTCATTTAATGCTATTGCTCGATTCTTTTTGCAGGGATATCATCTGAGGGATCTTGGCAAGGGAGCCAGGGTTACATGCTGTCCTTGGAAGTTTTTTTGAAATTTCATCACTTTTTACAAAAAAATTGAAAAATGACCTTGGCTTTAAAAACAAAGTTTTTAAATCCAAGGTGAAAATTAACTGTACAAGATAGAAATTTGCGAAGAAACAACCTTTAAAATCATCCCTCTGGCTTGCTGAACATTTATTGACCTTCAGAGACATGACCTTGAAGACAAACTTGACCAAAACCCTAGCCTAGGAATTTGACCTCAAGACAAGACAAGACAATCTTGAAAGAGTTTAATGATTGAAATGACTTTGATCCAGCAATGCCAAGAGGGGGGAAAAAACACCAGCTCCTCCATCAGGGTTATGGCATGCCTAATGGGATGCAAAAAATGACATTCATGAGACACCTACCTATGCAAATGCAAAGAGCTTTGATCACTGATGGAGGGCTACTAGACGGACTCTAACAGAAACAAAGGAAACCAGGCATATGGATGAACAATCCACTATTGCAGAACAAAAGATCACTGATCTGATCAAAACAACAGAGTATGCTGACAGGTCACAAGAATCACCAAGACTAGACTTTCCCACTGAACAAATATGTAAATCCATTAAAACCAACATTGACCAAGAAACCTTGTGGTATTTAGAATTTTATGGGTCAGTAAATAAGCTAGGAATAGGAGTAGGGGTATGGATACACAATACTCAAAATTACCATGCTCTAGGTCATGCATATAGGCTTAACTTCAGATGCACAAATAACATGGCAGAATATGAAGCCCTCCTACTAGGTCTCAAACTGATTAAGAGTCTAGGAGTGACCAAAGTCTCCATATTGGGGGATTCAGACCTAATTATCCAACAGATAAAGGGAAATTTTGTCACAAATGATCCCAGGTTAAGGTCTTATAGGTTAGCAGTAACAAGACTTGCTCAACAACTTCCTAGAATATCAACTCACCAAAAACCTAGGAACCACAACTTGCATGCTCACAATCTGGCAACCTTTGCAAGCACCTGTAAACTTCCTTTTGGCCTAACCACCAATTCACTGCTGAGATCAAACACAGTTCCTCCTATCCCAGACAATGTAAGTAATTGGAAATTATTTGAGAATGATACTCAGATAAAGAATTTTTTAAACCATGAAGGAGGAATTCTCAAACTTAAACATTGACACAAGCATTAGGGATGATCAAAACCAAAAGGATGAACTAAACACAAGTATATCAGCTGAAACAACAGATAGGATATTACATCCTACAACCTTTGACCCTGCCAATTTACAGAAACTAAAGATAACAGACCTTGATGAAGTTAATGAGGAAGAAACAGAAGTAATTCAGTTAAAAGACAATTTCTTGCCTACAGGTCTTGCTCCTTTAGAAGACATTTTTGATTCAAATGATCTCTCTAAGAAACCAAAGATGCAACCCATCAATGTAGATTAAATAGAGGAGTGTAACATTGGGACCATTGAAATCCCAAAATGATCAAGCTTTCTAGAACCTTGCCTCCTGATAAGAAATCAGAATATATCAAATTGTTCAAAGAGTTTCAGGATGTGTTTGCCTGGAGCTATGAGGACCTTAAATCCTATGATACTACAGTTATCCAGCAAACAATACCCCTGAAAGAAAACCAAAAACCCTTTAAACAGAAACTAAGAAGAGTCAATCCAGTACTTCTTCCCCTAATATAAAAAGAAGTAAAACAAATGTATGAAGCTGGGATCATTGCTCCCATAAGGTTTTCTGAATGGATTTCCAACCTTGTACCTACAAGAAAGAAAACTGGGGAGATAAGACTTTGTGTGGATCTGATAAATTTAAACAAAGTCTCTCTCAAAGACCACTACCCCTTGCCAAAAATGGATCACATCTTACAAAGGGTAGTGGGAGCTTCAAGGATCTCATTACTGGATGGTTTCTCAGGATTCAATCAAATCTTAGTCCACCCAGATGACCAGGATAAAACAGCTTTTACCACATCTTGGGGAACTTTCAAATATGTCAAAATTTCTTTTGGACTCAAGAATGCTGGAGCCACATTTCAAAGAGAAATGGATATAGCCTTTGCCAAAGAAATCCATGATTTCTTAGTAATATACCTTGATGATCTAACAGCCTTCTCAAAATCAGACCAGGAGCATTTAAAACACCTCAGACAAGTGTTCTTAATTTGCAGAAAGTATGACATTTTTTTAAACCCAAAGAAATCACTATTTGGCTTAGAAGAAGGCAAACTCCTTGGTCATATAATTTCAAAAGATGGTATAAGAATTGACCCTGATAGGATTTAGGCTATACTGCAAGTCCCCCATCCAAGAAACATCAAGGAATTACAAGCCTTTTTGGGGAAGATTAATTTCCTAAGAAGATTTATTTCCAACTTGGCTGAGCTGATAAGATTGTTGAACAATATGCTCAAGAAAGATGCCAAGGTCAAATGGACAATTGAGGCCAAACAAGCTTTTGAAGAAATCAAGATAGCCCTGACAAAGACACCGGTGCTTACAAGCCCTAGTTTTGATAGAGACTTTATAATCTTCTCCTTTGCCTCTGAAAAAACAATTGCTACTATCCTACTGGAGAAGGATGACTTGGGATGTGAAAAACCTATTGCCTTTTTCAGTAGAGCCTTTAGGGATGCCCCACTCAAGTACAAAATCATGGAAAAGCAAGCATATGCCCTAGTAAAAGCCATAAAGGATTTCAAAGTTTATATCTTATACTCTCACAGAATTGCATATGTGCCCAATGCAGTAGTCAAGTACATCTTAACTCAAGAGGGAATGGAAGGCAAGAGGGGCAAATGGATTGCCAATATTCTGGAATATGATATAGAAATCAAACCAACAAAACTTATAAAAGGACAAGGGCTAGCTAAACTAATTACTGAGACTAAATTTCAAGCCCTTGACATCAATGAACTGGATAACGAACAAGAGATGGCGACTCCACAGATCAATCAAGCCTTTTTACAATCACCTTGGTATGCTGACATATGTTTTGTATTATTAAACCTGCAAGCTCCTCCAGGGTTATCCAAAACCAAGAACGGATTTCTAAAATTTTGTATCATAGACAATGTTTTATTTTTGAAAAATCATGAAGGTGTCCTACTCAACTGCCTGACTTCAGATGAAGTTGATAAGGTCCTTAGAGAATTTCATGCAGGAGACTGTGGAGGGCACTTATATTGGAAATCCACAGCTGATAAAATCCCGAGGGCTATATTTTATTGGCCCTACCTGTTTACTGATTCAAAAAAGTTTGTAATTTCATGTCATAAATGTCAGATCTTTGAAGGGAAGAAAAAGTTACTTCCCTTGCCCCTCAGGCCCATTTCAATTGAAAAACCATTTCAAAAATGGGGCTTATACTTCATTGGGGAAATTCACCCTTCATCCGCAGACCATCATAGATGGATCCTAACAGCTACTAATTACTTCACCAAATGGATAGAGGCCATACCTTGTAGACAAGAAAATGATTCAAATATCATACAATTCCTAGAAACCAATGTCTTGTCTAGATTTGGCTTCCCAGAGAAAATCATAACAGATAATGCAGCTACCTTTAAATCCAAGAGAATGATCATCTTCTGTCACAAATATAATATCACCCTAGGTCATTCCATAGCCTATTACCCTCAAGGCAATGGCCTAGCTGAGTCCTCCAATAAAAGCCTAATCAACATCATTAAAAAGGTCTTGGAGGAGAACAAAAAGAATTGGCATAAGAAGTTGGTAAATGCATTATGGGCAGATAGGTTGACCACAAAAAGATCTATTGGTACTAGCCCATATGAGTTGGTATATGGCCTGGAAGCTGTGTTCCCATCATCCCTTGGGATCCTTGTGATCAAATTGCTGCAGGAAATACAGGCTGAACCCAATGATATCCAGAGAAGGATCAATCAAACAATTCACTTACAACAAACAAGGGAAGAAGTGTATCATAGAACCCAGGTTCTACAGGAAAAGCTTAAAAAGGTGTTTGACAAAAGAACAAAGGCTGAGGACTTTTTCATAGGCAACAAAGTATTGAAATGGGACTCTAGGAGGGAAGACAAAGGAAAGCATGGCAAATTTGACTTTCTATGGAAAGGGCCATTTGTAATTCAAGCTGTGCAAGGTAACAATACCTTCTTTCTCAAGAGTCTAGATGAATCAAATAATGATGAAGGCCCAGTGAATGGGAGAATGCTCAAGAAATACTATGATCCATGAGCATAGGAT
Source organism: Pinus taeda (assembly GCA_000404065.3). Taxonomy (NCBI): domain Eukaryota; kingdom Viridiplantae; phylum Streptophyta; class Pinopsida; order Pinales; family Pinaceae; genus Pinus; species Pinus taeda. The sequence goes on from APFE030879621.1 coordinate 132,570, forward strand.
AGCCCCATATTGTACATAAATGTCTATATTTTCAAGCATTTTTCTTTTTTTTACAGTAGATATATTGAAGAGCAACTACAACAGATTTTGGAAGAACGATCAGCAAAACCATATCAAAAATGACATAGATACTTAAAAAAGCTCAATGAATAGAAATGAGCAAGGTCTTCAGAGCAGAAAACCAATGATAAGCAGTGATACATGTTAGCAAGTCATGAAATGTTAATCCTTGCACTAATGAAGTCATGAGACACTGCATACCAGCTCACTGGTTGCAGATCAAAGGTGGCAATACTAGAGCAAATTCACTACAGTGAGAAGAAGAAAATAAGGCTATTTGACCTGCTGTTCTTGGTTCTCCACCAGGAAAAGCCATCCCCAAGTGGAGCCACTGTTAGGTTCCTATACCAATAGGTTTCATCTTTCATGATTGACAGTGGAAGGGCTAAATATGTTCATCATTGCAGGCTGCAAAGGTTCCATATTTTGTGTACATGCTATGAAAATTAAA
>APFE030879621.1:142536-154127 GCA_000404065.3 Pinus taeda
TAGAGAAAGCACTGCAGGACAAGCAAGGGGAGTCAGCCTCCCAGCCCCCTCAAACATCAACAAATCTTGGACCTACCCCTCCCACACAAGCAGTAGCAACCCCTCCTGCTATTCCAGTACCTACCACAGCTACATCAGCAACAGGAGCAACAGCAGAAGCAATAGCAGCAGCAGAATCCAACATGAGCATGGAGGAGTTGATGAAAGTTGTCAAAGAGCTTGAGACTCAGGTAACTGAAATAAATGATGCCAAGGAGAGACTGGCCAAGCTGGAGACCAGTTATGATAAATCAAAGATGACAATAGCAGAGAAACAAAGAGAAATAAAGGCCTTAGAGGCCAAAGTAAAAAATCTGGAAAGTGAATTGCTGCTAGGTAAAACCATAGCGGAAATAAAGAAGATTATTTGGGCCAAAATTGGCCAATCTATACAGGACCAATGGGGGTCCATTCAGGCAATTTATGAGCAGATTGAGATGATAGGTGTGGCTCATGTGGAAATACAAAGAGCCAGGACAACACTGGGAATAATGCCCGAGCAGGTCACCAAAATGATACATTTCCTCAATAACCGCACTAGAGAGGAACTGGCAGCTCTAGAGATAAGCAGCAGAACAGAGACAATCCTGACAGCTAAAAAGGTACTGACCTTGAGGAATTTTACTCAAACTCTGGAGAGAAAATGTCAGGAAATGAAAGCAGATATTGATGAATTAAGGGCAAAGATGGCCATATTACAGGATAAAGGACTGCCAAGCCTAGTGACTGGCACAGGACAGCTGCTGTCATATAATAAGTATATGACAAGGATCAACAATTGTGTTGAAAATCAAATAACAGCATCTAGCAGCTCCATAGAAGAAGCAGGGCCTACCTCTGGGCAGTCTCTATATGACAAGTTAGAAAATCTGTTCTTTATTGAACATGAAATAAATCATCTGTTTGAGGTGCCTCCAAACTTCTACAGACATACAGAGGTAGATGAAACATTAGTGAAAATGAGGAGGCATCAGCTACCTCCAGCTGATTGGTGGCAAGCAATGCTGGAGATTTTGCCCAGATAATGCCACTATGTTTTTTGCCTTTTTGAGAAAAATCAATTTTTCCAAGTCACGGTACAGGTCAGCAGACAGATCGGCACACAAGTACAAAAAGCATTCATACAAGTGACTCACCAATGCATCCAGACAGCAAGCTCAATTAACACAGAGTTAAAGGCATAGCTACAACCCACTTTCCAGAGCCATAAAGTCAAAAGCTGTCTGACAAAAAGATGGCAGCCATCTCAGCATTAAATGCTATATTTATGTTTTCATTTACTTTTTGTAAGAGAGTTGGTGGTGAAATTTATTGCACAATAACTCTCTACTGAGATATTTTGCACCCTATTTTTGTATATATATCCCCTCAGATAATGCATTGAGGGTCGGCTGTGGTGTAATTCTTTCTGAAGAGCTCTATTGTATTCTGGAGACAATTTTGATAATACAAATTGCTGATGGAGATTTCTGGTTCTTAAGCTGTCTGAAGATGGAAATTAATGGCTCTGTTTAGTTGCAGAATTCCTGTGTCATTTGCTGAAGCAATAAATTTATCTGAACTGTGTATGTGTTTTCTGTGTATTCCATAATTATTATGTTTCCATAATCGTAGTAAGTAGAGAAAAAGAATAGCCTAGGATTTGTTTTAAACACCCTGTGCTCAATCTCTATTTCTAAATATGTTTTCTTTTGAATTAGCCATAAATATGAATTCTTAATTGCTCATGTCTGAACTAATTCTGTCATGGTGAATATTGTTTAAGAATTCTTAACTGCTCTTAAGCAATGCTTTCATGTTTCTTTATTTAGCATAGTGAAAGATTCTTAATTGCCTTTCACTCACTAATTCCATAATTTCATCAAAAAAATATGGTAAATTGTTTCACATATGCCTATCTTGCTCTGCAGCAACACTCTGCCTTCAAAAATCTACTTTCAGCAACACAAATACCTCAACTCCATTGCCCAATGGAACAAACTGTCCTATGATCTGTATCTCAGTTCTATCTGAATTCACCAACCCACCAAATTCAAACAAAATAGTACACCGTAACTAGCCTAAAATCATTCATCAACAAAGCTAAATTATAAAGAGAGAGCCCTCTCTGGTTGCAGGTAGGTTAGAACCTCTAGCTAAAAGATTGGTCAGTGGTTACCTCGGCCGTATTCCCTTTAGGAAACAGGGAACAACCTGAGTGATAACATTACCCATATGAACTCACTAAGCTAATCATATGGAGAAAGTGGACAATGAAATTGCGTTATGTTCCATATTTTGAAAGAGTTTTTTAGTAGCAGTTGCTCCCTTGAACATGGCACTCCCTTAGATAAATCTTCCTTGTGATGACCTCTCAATATGAATCTTACCATCCTATGAGTTTAGCCTATATACCCCGATGTTCTTGCATATCTGTATCCTAACACTCTTTTGTGTTCATGAGTCTAGTGCTGCATGGTTAAAACCATTGTCGTGCCTTCTACTGTTCAAGGGAAAACCTTTATCTTTTGTTTCCTCCATTAAACCATCAAGCATATCCTACCATCATGCCCTCTGTCGCTTTGACCCAATTCTCAAAATATTCCTCAAAAAATAATCATTCTTGTCATATTTCGTGTCGAATAATGTAGGACACCTTATTTCCTACCTTTCGACAGGTCTCTTCCTATCAAATTCAACACTCTATCTAGGAAGAAGACCCATAAACACTTCAGTGCCTTGGTACTTGAAGACATCAGTGGTAGGTCACCTTATGTTTGATCAAGGGTTTTCATTATTGGCTCCTGGTTAAACAATTCTATGAGTGTTTGATGACAAAAACATTTTTCGCACTCGCTAGATTGTATAGTGCATCTTGGAGACCATCACCATTATCGGTGTCCATCCTCGCATATGTTAACAATCTCCATTATTGATTGGTAATCAAACAATTTCATGCATGTTCAACATCAACGCCTATATTCACATGTATCAATCTATGTTTTTGTGGTGAAGCAGAAATCAAGACCTTGGGTAGAGGCTTGCATCCCTCAGCCTTGTTTCCTCTCCCAAGTTGCGTTTATTGTTTTTTGGAGACAACTCATCAGAATGATCCTATTATGACACAGGTTCCGCATTGTGCTTATCAGCAGCCAGCATCGTCATATTTCGTTTTTGAGAAACTCACTCTGACATAGCTACTGAGTGTGGGAATGCCCGACTCAAGACATGATTTTAGTTGTTATATATATTTGTGTGTGTGTGTGTGTGTGTGTGTGTGTGTGTGTTGTATCAGGTTTCTCGTACCACTCGAAGCTTTGATCCTCCCTCTCTTTTTTCCAAACAAAAGGATAGTTAAATGTAAAGTATTTCGGCCATCATTGCAGCCTCTGATCTCACATTTTATGGGGCATCTGTTATATAGGAAAATGACCTCCTCATCAACTCAGAGGAGAAAGACATGACGACTTAAGGACTGACCAAGTTCACAGGCCTAGTTGTCAAGTTAATGATGCCTAAACACTAGCAACCTTCTTTATAAATTTTTCAAGCAAGGCTAAGGGTGCATTAGTTCCCAAAGTAACATTGTCTATTACCTTGGGAATAGTGCTAGTGAACCCTAATGAGTTTCTATGGGTCAAGGGAAAAATTTGACTGAGAAAATATCCCTAGATTCTCTCCTATGTCAGCTCATAAAAGCAAGGAAACATCAAATATCGACCTATTTGGGGGAATTACTAATTCCTAATGGAGTATGCAAATGGGAAAGAGCACAAAGGTATTGAAACATCAATGCTTTTGCCTAATGGAACTCATGAAGGACTTGGAAACCCTAACCTCACTTGCTATATATGCAAGGCTAGGGCCATTGTGGAAGAGGTCGAACCATTTGAAAGGATTGCCTATTTGAATGTTGAGCAAAGTCTCAGACTAAGGAATCAGAAGAGGTTAAGAAGGGAGAGAGATAGAGGATCTGGAGGGGTAAGGGAAGGATGGTACAACTGATGGTTGTAATCACTCTTTCTACAACAATATAGAACTGTAGTTGTGTTGTCCACTTCAAGATGTTGATAGTATGACTTGTTTGTATGTTTATTCAATATCATTAGCATGAGTGGTTTAGATATATGCAAATAGATATATTTATGTGTTCATGCATTTATTATCAAGGTTTTATGTTGTGATATTACACTTGTCTTTGCTGTGTGTAGGTTTTGATCTAGAGTCAGCTCAGGGGTCTTGCACCTATCTGCATTGCACTCTCTAGCAATACCACACTAAGACTCGAGGTAATAATTTCTTCTTTCTTTGATATATTTTTTTTAAACATAGATATGAATGTATCTTTGTGATAGCTAGAACTAATCTATCCGACTGCTAAGGATCTCGGGAAGATCCTTGAGGGTTTCTACATCACCAAACACCCATGCATTAATCCCTATAGCACTCGACCTTCGGCTTCCTCTTTCATTTGCTTGACCTTTGGCTTCCTTTCTTCTGCTACTTCATGTTCATGATGTGAACTATCCTTATTCTCTATGATAGATGCCCGAGTTCAATACTTGAGGTGAAAGTGTTTAACTTGTATATATGCAAGTCTCATTAATACCCAAAAGACACATTTATTGGAGGGGAGGCCAACTTATGAGGTTGCATATTAAAATTATATTGGAGAGGCCATTTTTTTAATATTCAACCAATAGAATTAAAATTTATGGAAATCACATAGGAGAGGCTATACCCACATGGTGGTCTCACATCCACATCATCACCTTAATCGCAATCGAAACTTCATGAAAATAAGAGGTTTTACAAGTCATGCTCATACTCTGTTTTCCAATATAGCTGATGCCTCTACTACCGACGGAGCGGATTTGATATGATATTAAATTATTTTTGGTAACTCCGTCGAGTACACAATTCTATTGCAATTGGCAGTTTGTCGAGGTTGTAACTCTATCACAATTGATGGTCCCTCGGATCCGTAACTCTATCACAATTGTCGGTTTGCCGTCATGACATCCCTTACAAACTTGTGATTCAATGGATGTAATATCATATTGAGTTATTATAATGGTGCAGTACGTCTACATTATTATCATAATTAGAGGTTTTACGTGACACCTCTTTATGATTTGTGATACGTAACTTTGGATAGGTGGATGTGATATTTCATTAAGGTGTATTATAATGGTCCGGCGGGTCTGCAATACTCGTATCGCAATTGGGGATTGCGAGTGGTAATACATAATAAAGTCGTTGATATAATTCCTTCGATAACACTATTAACTCCTCCATGATGTCTCTTCCTCCCTTTATTGCTTTCTCCGCTGATGTGTTCCTCTTTGCTCCTTCGATATCGCTATTCTTCCTATGACTTCTGATAACCTACTTCCGATGAACTCTTTCGATAGCTCTTATTTGACTGCTCCTGTTCTTGACTTCCAATGGCTTTCCAATGGCTTTCCTTCTTGGCTTCTTGCTCTTGTTACTTCATGGATTTGCCTTTCCTCGGCTTCACATTAATATTTAGTATCCTAGAATATTGTCATATTGACATCAATGACAATCTAGATCAAAAAATAGTTCCTATTTTTAGCAGCTACTAGACATGAGTGACACATACCAACATTATTATAGTGACACATGGCTTCTATAAATAATGACATTTGGCATCTTGAAATATACACATGTATTAAGGTGATTGGGACACATGCATAATGTTAAAGTAAACAAATTACAACACATGCTAATATTCCAAGTGATGATAATCTTGAGAAAGATTCTTTTAGTTAATTGGGTGACATGCCAAGTTGATTGAAGCATGTGCACTTAACTCATCCTCCTTTTTGTGTTAACACGTCAAGTTTCCCCTCTCATGCATGCAAATATCTCTAGCTCTAATGTGTTTTGTCACTCCACCTCGCTTAACAATAACTCATTTCTAAACTAGTTCGATCTCATTTCCCTTTCGAGTTTGAGCTCCAATCATTCACCCAAATTGCCTCTCACCTTTCCCATTGGCTCCACTCCACTGCTATATTTCTTATGGAACAATTCAAGTTGGCCTAGAACGTATGATTAAGGCAATGATAAGAGGGAGGCAAGGCTTCATTTAAAGAGGCCATTTTCTTAGTAGCCACAACATTATATCTCTCATCTTTTTCTTAGGTTTCTCAGTTATCAAGGAATGATAGATTAGCAAATTTGTTTTATTTTGTTGCACAGTAACTAGCTCTTTGATCAATAATAATAAATACAAAATAAAGATATTTATGCCTCATTTCCCCTCCCGAGTGTAGTATTTGATATTTATTATGCCTCATTTCCTATCCACGCATGTAGATGATCACAGTAAAAGTAAAATGTAGTTGGATATTCAATTGAAGGGATGGGAACTAAAGAAGGCTTATTAAATCACACATGGATGGATGGATACACACTTAACTTGAAATAAATAAATAGTTGTCAACCAAGTTGTTTGCGAATAATTATAGTGATATTCTAGAGTTATGGGCACTTGTGTACCCCATAATTCCTTTCTTTCTCATGAGAGTGATGAAACAACTTGACGAGTACAGTAGTTTCAAGAGAGTGTCGGGAGATTAAAAATTCATTGGAAATGTTGAAATTAATATATTATTATTACATTTTTTTTCTCATTTTCATCACTGCCCTCATGCCTTTGTTTCAAAGGTTAATCTTGTGAGAAGGTTGTGGCATGAGTGAAGGTGTCACTTGAACTTGAAAAGCATGTTGAAGATGGTGAGTTTTTTTTTTCCTTAATTCAGGTTGTGGCATGAATGAATGGGTTGCTTGATATTTTTTGTTAAAAAAATTAGTCTCGTATAATCTCTTAATTTTCCATTGATCTACATGGAGAGAACTAAGTTTTTCATATTAAAATTTTATTTTTTTTATCAAAAATTTTATTTTTTTATTATTTTTTGAAGTTGGTGAAGTAATATTTCAATGCATTTTGCACACGTGTTCACAGAAGAATTTTTTCAACTCTTTAAGAGAACTGATAAATGAAGATAGTGGTATTTTTTGAATTTTTTTTGCTGTGTATATTTTATGTTATTGATTTTTTATTCAACCCGTTTGAAATTATCCAAAAATATTTCAAGTGTTATGCTTAAAATAAATTAGATGAACAATATCATATGAATTTTAAAGTGTCAAATTGATATGCCATTGGATAGATGATCCTTTCACGAATCCAACATGATCAACTTCGCCATTTGAGGACAAATGTTGCCCTAAATATGATAGGGTACAAAATGGGGTTAAAGAGAAATCTACAAAGAGGTACTGAAACTGTAATTTTTAGGACTTCAAGAGCTCGATTAAGTGCTTTAAATGCTCAATCAAATGCTTAAATTCAAAATTCAAATTTCTCAATTGACAATTAAAGTAACCCTCGATCGAGTGATATACATGGTTAACCAATGGCTCGATCGAGCCATTAAAAAGTCTAACCCACCAATGCTCTTACCAACTTTTATAGCTCGATCTAGCCATTAACTTGGGTCAGAAAACGACTCGATAGAGCTACTTTTAAGCGCCTCAACAACTCGATTGAGCGCTTAAAAATTGCTCAAACGAGCATCCATTTTTCAGCAAAATGTGTCTTCATTTTTCCAAAAAGTGTAACACAACTCCATTCTTTGACCAAAGTGCTCTTATGCAAAACAATTATGCTTTGACCGAAGAGAAAATCATTATAATCCCCAACGTGTGGAATGGGAGTATGCAGAGGAAACATGATGAATATGGTTTGGACATAAAGAACTTAAAGAATTCAAAGCATTTTCTTATATTGTATTGTGGGTTATGTAGTTGGCTTGAAATTCTATATTTCCAAAGACAAGCATATCCCTACCTTTCCATGCTTTTCATAGGTTCGAGCTAAGTTATCATTTTGTAGTATGCTTTTGAATCAAAGGGCACTTTGTTAGGTTAGTGAACTAGTAATAGATAATGTTGAAATTATAGAAGAGAAAATACTAGAATAATTTTTCAACAATCTGATAGTTACTTCTATTGATAATTACTTCCTTCTACTTTTATCAACAAGTAGATACACTTAAAAAATTCAATCAATGATTCTTCAATAAGAGCGGTAGATAAAAGATCATAGTAGGCAATGAACAATAGATAAAAACAAGAGACAAGACACCAAGATTTAGGTTCATAGGTAGGACAAAACCCACTCAAGGGAAAACCCAAAAAGTTTCCTTATGAGAGAGATTATGTCCATCAATAGTAAATGTTCCAAAAAATTACCAATCAAAGTCTTGATCGAAATTGAGAAGGATATTACTTCTGTCCAATAGACCAATCTGCAAAAGGACGCCAAAACTAGGCCCGAGGTAACTGCAAAAGAGGGTTTGAAGTCTTTCTCAGTCAACAGCATAGATATGTCATACGAGAGAGAGAGCTTGATTCTTCACTTTTTGGCCCAAATAGAAGTTTCAAAAGAAAGGTAATAAATGATGCCCTGTCACCATAGCATGATCCCTTTTGATAAACCAAAGCAGAGTAAAAAATGCACTTGAAATATTCTTTGTACCTCTGAAATGAAGGCCAAATTTACTTGTGATTACAAACCAATTCATTGAGCTTGTGATGATGCCAAATGAGAGTGGTCGATGCCTTATTTTATAATGGTTGAGTGAGAACTAATTAGCCATAATAGGCCAATTTGTCATCCATCAAATGAGCTGACTTGAGAGGCTAATTATGAGCCAACTTGTGGTGAAAAATAATCATTTTTTTCCTTTATATTTTGATGAAAGACCATAGCTAGCACATATTTCAACACTCCCTCTTAGATAGGGAGGTAGATTTTCATTATCTCTCAATATTCATCTTATCGACCAATCCATAGGTCTCTCAACTCGCAACCTAAGGAAGAGGACACAATCTGAATTTCTCTCTCTCGATCTCAACATAAGGAAAGATACATAACATCCATCTCAAGCATCTTTCGGGCAACAATTTCTCTCATCACACAACCTACAGGAGGAATAATCAACACATCTTTTAGACAACAATGTCTCTTGGCACACAACCTACAAGAGGAATCATCAACATGTCTCCCATAAAACAATGTCTCTCAGCATACAACCTTCATGAGGAATCACCAACACATCTCTTGGACTACAATGTCTCTCGACACATAACCTACAAGAGAAATCACCAATACATCTCCTGGACCACAATTTCTCTTGGTACAAAACCTACAGGAGAAATCATCAACACATCTCTTGGACAACAATGTCTCTCGGAACATAACATAGGGGAGGAATCCTAAACACATCTCCTGGACCATGATGTCTCTTGGGACACAACCAACATGAGGAATGTTCAACACATATCCTAGACAATAATGCCTCTCGAAACACAAACTACAGGAGAAATGTTGTAGTTTATAGTTAGTATCTTGGGAGGTACTCCAAGCCCTAGGGTTCAGGGTTTGGAGGGAAAATAACCATAAGAATCACTTGTGGGCTTGGAACCCAAGGTTGGGGTTTTGTACCCATTATGATTTGGGCTAAAAACATGGGAACATTTTGATATGTGATGGATGAGGATGATAGCTCTCATCGCGACAAATTTGACGCAATGAAAATCATCTGATTCCGAGTTGTAGAAATGGAGTTGTGAATTTTTGAAGTTTAGAAGTGGGTTTTTCACATGTATGGTCAAGTTGGCTTGATGACAATAAGCCACATGACAATTGTACAAGCCCTATGTTTAATGTTTTCAGGAGCCCTTGTATTTGGTATAAATAAAGGTGATGTGAGTGTTATATGACACATCCAAAGGTGTAACAAAGGCAACGAATAAGGAGTGGATTAAATCGTTCAAGGAGAGAAGAGACCTCTATTTTTGGGCCACATGTAGAAGGCCATCTTAGGGAGGAGAAGAGGCTACATAGGATCCTTCTTGTGACTATTGAGGGATTATTCTTCATCTACATGGAGGCTAAGTATGAGGAGGAGAGACGCAGGTCTGTGTTGAGGGAGTATTTGGGTGGAGAACCCCCTTGGAAGAGGAAGAAACAACCTTGAGAATGCTACTATGGGTAGGCTGCAACCATTACCAACATGTAATAGAGTTTTGTAGGGATGTTTGAGGGCTGATCTATGGCCCAAACAACAAGGTAGGAGTTGAGTAGTCCTCCAAGGGAAGTCCACAAAAAATGAAGGGAAGCCGCAAATGTTTGGGGGACTATGTGTGGATGCTTTTGGGCTATTGTAGCATGCCATGTGCCATAAAAAAGAACAATGAATGACAAATATAGTATAACATACTTGGAGTTGGATTTTTCCTTGTGCTGGGTCATGGTATTGATCCATTTTGGATTGGTTTTATGAGCAACATATAAGTGCCATGTGTTGAGGTTGACTGGGAAGTTGGAAACCTCAACTAGGAGTAATATTTATAGTGAAGAGTTGGGAGCCATTAGACTAGTGAAGGGAAGTGTGTTGGCTACCCAAAATAGGCTATGACTAGCAGTTGAGGTGTGACAAATGAAGTGAGGGTGAAGTTTGAAGCCTAATGTGCATCACTTTCATGGACAAAAGTGAATGTTAGATTGGAAGTGTTAGCGCTTGAAATTTCACTTTAGGCTGAAAAAGGAAAACCTCAAGGCAACATCAAACCTTTTAGCCTCGTAGCTAGCCCTACAGGGCAGGAGAAGGCTCTCTCTGGTCTATCTTGTAAAATCTTCAATGGATAAGATGAAAAATAAGGTAACACTGATATTAGGCTAGTAAACTGATTAGAAGGATTGGTTTAAAATTTTTGGGCTTTTGGTGGCAAATTGAGGAAGTGGCAATTTTGGGTGCGGGGATTTGACACAGTTTCTGCAGGGGGTTCTTTGGGGCGAGATAGGAGACCGTATTGGTGCCTTTATCTGAGGTGAATGGATGAGAAAGACAGGCGAGGAGCTAAGGAGGGCAAACAATGACTTTGAATCCTCCTTAAACAGTAGAAAACATTGAAATTAAATAAACTTAAAAGCAAAGCATGACAGTCATGAATTCTTACTTTAACACTTCGTTTGTTTAATATGCAGAAGGAAAAGAAAGGAAATGATTTACATAACACACTTACAAGTACATAGAGAAACACACCATCAATACATGTAACCACAAGAATCCAAAAAAGGACTGCAAAACCCTGGTCTTCCTTAGCCAAAAATTGGAGAGATACAGTGAAATAATACAATGATAGCTTCTCCCTCAAGAGTCCAACCATGAAAATGAGTATGAAAGTACATAATATAGATGATCTAACCTCTTTTCCCACCTCTAGGATTCGAGCTCACTATCCTAGGGGCAGCTTGAACAAATTCTAAACTAAGAACTACAAAATAGGCAATCAAAACAACTTGCCTCTATAAACTTGGAAATCAGTTCATGCATTTAATTTTTACCCTTTTACATGAATGAATCTTCTAGAAGTGTTACACAAGAGTAAAAGTGTCTTAGAGTTGCCATAATTACATCAAAGATAATCATTTTTTACCCCAAAAAATCAAACTAAAACCAAACTGCGTT
>APFE030879621.1:156560-203635 GCA_000404065.3 Pinus taeda
AAATGACCAAAACCCTAGACCTAGGAATTTGACAATAAGACACATCAAGACAAGCTTGAAAAACTATAATAACTGATATGACCTGATCCAGCAAAGCCAAGAGGGGCACAAAGACCAGCTCCTCCATCAAGTTTATGGAATGCCTAACGGGGTGCAAAATTTGACACTGATGAGACACCTACTAATGCAAATGCAAAGAGCTTTTTGATCACTGATGGAGGGCTTTCAAGACCGACACTAACAGGAAGATTGGAGCTCAGGTATTGGCTAATCTAGAGAGTAGATTTGATTAGCCCGTGTTCACAGCAGCAGGCGTGACTTGCAACAGTGTTAGGTGGAAACCCTCTTGGAGACTCTATGTGTTGTCCTTTGAAGGATTAAGGGGCAACTAGAGAGTAGAACAATAGTGAAGGACTGACATGAAAATATATGACATAGATTTCGCAACGTGATTGCCATTGTCTCTTATATTCCATAGATTGTTGTATTATTTAGATTGGTTTAATATAACACAGATTATATTGTACATTATCATACAATATTTTGTTAAATATTGTGTATACTTGTGCATATGTGATTTATTTCTTTATATTTTTCCGCTATGTAAAGTAGTTTTGTTGAGATTATTGGTTTGGAATCATCAAAGATACTAAGATTCTATCCTAGACCCAAGATAGTGGAAATTCAACATGGTACCAAAGCGTGTCTGATATGCTTTGGAAGTGAGTGAATAAAAGTTGTACATAGCGAAGTAAAACTTAAGAGAGAGTTGGTGACATTCTAGGTGACAATGATGAAGTTGTAGGCAGGTATCTAGTATGAGGACAGGCTAGAGGGGTTGTCTACCTATAGTCCATGGAAGGAAAGGATCAAGTTGGTCTTGCAGGTCAACAAGATCTAGGAGTTCACCAATCAATCCATAAAGAAGCCAACCGACCCAAAGGAGTTGTAAGTGTATGAGGATTTGGCTACAACGATGAGATTTATCATCCTTGATGGTCTGAAGGATCCCCTAATACCTCATCTTTCCTAGAAGAACATTGCACATGATATGTGGATGGGTCTTCAAAATTTGTTCCAGAATAAGAATGAGAACCTAGTATTGATATTAGAGGATAAGTTTAATTCCACCAAGATGATACAGGGTGAAGGAGTCACTTTGTATTTGACGAGATTGTCTCAGGTCAAACATGAGCTTACTGCATCAGTGTGACTACTTCAAAGAATGATATGGTAAGGATATCCTTGAAAGGGTTCACTGAGGAATGGAAGCGCTTCAGCAAAGAGATCATTGCTGAAGAGAAGTTTCTAGACTAGAATAGGTTGTGGGACGACTTCATTTAGGAGGATTTGTGAGACGATGATCTTCATCCGAAGAAGAGGACTTCAAATGATGACATGGAACTTGTGACATGAATGAAGGGTAAGTAGAAGAAGGACTTGAGTAAAGTAAAGTGTTTCAACTATGGCGAGAGTCATTTTTTGTCGAGATGTCCAATGAAGAAGAAGGGAGATGATGAGAAGAATAAAGGGAAGCAGGTTGCTAGTGTTGCCACTTCTACTCAGATAGATGTTGTCACCAGGATATTGGAGGAGGAGTACATTTCTATGATCTCTCATTTCTCAAAGGGTACCATTGATGAGGATGGATGGTACATGGATAGTGGTGTGTAGAAACATATGACAGGGTCACAAGAGGTTTTTGAGACTCTAGTTGAATGGGACTAGAAGTTGCACATGGTGTTGGGAGACAAGAGTTAGAAGGAGATCCAAGGATCATGAGTTGTGCCATTTAGGATGGAGACAAGATGAGTGATGTGGGTCCAGGATGTATTTTTTGTACCAGGACTTAAATATAGCATGCTTTCTATCTCGACGATTGATAATAAGGGGTTTGAGGTCTTGTTCTAGGATTGGAAGGCAAGAATGAGGCCTAGAGGTTCTAGCTCTGATGGGATTGTGCTTGGAGTTAGAGTGCGTGGTCTATATAGGCTGATAGGAAAGCCTATAGATCATTGGAATAAGCAGGTGGAGTCGGTGCAGATTCCAGAGAAGCAGGTGCAGGTGGAAGCTTTAGAGGAGCAGATATAGGTTCCCATAAAGAAGGTCTAGATTCCAGAGGCTCATATGGAGATGAGTTCTAGTGGGAGCTTGCAGATTCAGAGGGAGACATTGTAGCCCAAGAAGAGCACGTGGTCAGTGGGGAGCAAGGGTAATCCTACAACTACCAAGAAGGAATCCTGGAGGGAATGAAAGAAATTTCAGGAGAAGAAAAAGAAGCAGGATGCTTCCAGTGATAGCGAAACTTCCGAGAGAGTTGTAGTTCATGCTTCAGGGATTGCTATTGTGGTGAGCACCAAGAGTTTGGCGAGTGTTGTGAGTAGTGATGATGATGATGAGTTGCTTCCTAGTTTTGGAAGTACCTCCTTCAATAAGATGGAGTATTGATTTTTGAATATCTTGGGAGGTACTCCAAGCCCTAGGGTTCGGGGTTTGGAGGGAAAAGCGCCACAAGAGTCACTTGTGGGCTTAGAACCCAAGGTTGGGGTTTTGTACCCATCATGATTTTGGCCAAATCCATGGACAAATTTCATCATGTGATGGATGAGGATGATATCTCTCGTTGAGACAAATATAACACAATGAAAATCCTTCGATTTCAAGTTGTAGAAATGGAGTTGTGAAGTTTTGAATTTTAGATGTGGGTTTTGCACATGTATGGTCAAGTCGGCTTGATGATAATAAGCCACATGAAATTTGTACAAGTCCTATGTTGGACGTTTTGAGGAGTCCTTGTATTTGGTATAAATAAAGGTGATGTGAGTGTTATTTGACACATCCAAACATGCAACAAAGGCAGTGAAGAAGGAGTGGATTAACTCTTTTAAGGAGAGAAGAAACCTCTATTTTTGGGTCGCAGATATAAAGGTATCTTAGTGAGGAGAAGAGGTTGCGTAAGAGCCTTCTTGTGACTGTTGAGGGACTCTTTTGCATCTATAGGGAAGCTGAGTATGAGGAGAAGAGACACAAGTCTGTGTTGAGGGTGTTTGTGGGTGGAGAACCCTTACCTTGAGAAGGCTACTGTGGGTAGGCCACAACCCTTACCAACCTATAATAGATTTCTATAGGGAAGTTTGAGGGATGGTATATTCCTAGAACAACAATGTAGGAGGTGAGGAGTCCTCCAAGGGAAGGCCGCAACAAATGAAGGGAAGCTGCAACTGTTTGAAGGACTGGGTGCGGATTTTTTAGGTCTATTGGAGCGTGCCATGTTCCCTAACCAAGAACAATGAATGGAAGCAGTAGTATAACATAATTTGAGTTGGAATTTTCCTTGTGTTGGGTCATGGTATTGACCAGTTTTGGATTGTTTCTACGAGCAACCTATAAGTGCCATGTGTTGAGGTTGACAAGGCAGTTAGAAACCTCAACTAGGAGTATAAATCATAGTGAAGAGTTGGGAGCCATTGGACTAGAGGAAGGGTGAGTGTTGGCTACCCAAAGTAGCCCGTGACTAGTAGTCCTAAAGGAGGTGTGAAAACTAAAGTGAGGGTGAATCTTAGAGCCTAATGTGCAACACTTTGATGGAAAAAAGTGACTGCTAGATTGGCACTCAAGTATTGGACAACCTAGAGAGAAGATTGGATCAACATGTATTCATAGCAACAAAAGAGAATTACAACAGTGACAGGTGGAAACCCTCTTGGAGACACTATGTGTTTTCCTTTGAAGGATTAAGTGGCAAATAGAGAGTAGAATGAGAGTGAAGTACCGACATGACAAGATATGACATAGAGGCCATAGCATGATTTCCATTGTATCTTGTATTCCATAGAATTTTGCATTATTCAGATTGATTTAATATAACGAATATTGTGTTGTACATTATTTGACAACATTTTGTTAAAAATTGTGTATACATGTGCATATGTGATTTACTTCTTTATATTGTTCCAATGTGTGAAGTAGTTATGTTGAGATTCTTGGTTTGGTAGCATCATAGATTCTAAGATTCTATCTTAGACCCAAGATCGTGAAAATTCAACAAGGAATCCATCTCCTGGACCTCAAGATCTATCGCCACACAACCTACATGAGATGGTATACTCATGATGCTATATAATAATTGATCCCTCTCACTTAGAGAGGGATTCTCAACAACTCCAAGTTGTTCTATGAAATAACCGAACTTCTTTTGGGACAATGGCTTCGTCAATACATCAACCTACAAATTTGTAGGAACATATTCTATCTTAGACCCAAGATCATGAAAATTCAACAAGGAGACCTCAAGATCTATCACCACACAACCTACGTGAGATGGTATAATCTTGATGCTATGTAATAAGGGATCCCTCTCACTTATAGAGGGGTTCTCAACAACTCCAAGTTGTTCTATGAAATAACCAAACTTCTTCTGGGACAATGGGGTCATCAATACATCAACCTGCACATCTATAGGAACATATTAGGGCCTTACAACTCCTCTCCAAATAATATATTGGATGTAGTGGTACTTTATTTCAATTTGTTTTGATCTATCATGGAACACTAGGTTCTTAGATAACTTGACACAACTCTTTTTATCACAATATATTATAGTGGGCTCCAACATTTTCACTAATAAATAAGATAATAATTTTTGAAACCATATAGCCTCACAATAGGAAACATTAGCAACAATATATTCAACTTCAACTGTACTCAAGGAAATAAAGGTCTACTTCCTGTTAGACCAAGAAACCATAGTGGAGTCCAAACTAAAACAATATCCATAGGTGCTCTTTCTATTAGTAGAGCTACCATCCCAATCTACATCAGTAAAACCATATAATTTCCAATCACCACTATAAGCATACATCAGACCCTACAAAATGGAAAAGTATCTCCATGATGATGAATGTATCTCCATATATGTCTATTGGAAATACATTTTGATTATATTACATATCATCATATTCCTAAACGCGTGAATACATTGATAGATGCATTAGCTAATTACTTGTTGGATAGACATTTATGAAACATGTACAAGATAAGACAAGCCATTTGTACCATAATAGATAGGAAAATTCAACATATATATATGGTGAAAATTTTTGATACATTAGAACCCAAAAAAATAATATGTGTGTCTACAATAACATCAGTGGCTTGTAGGCCTCATACATCCATGGCATGCAGTCCTCAAAAAATATGTAAGTGTTGGACCTAGGAAATAATCACTATGGTGGTCATGGTAGCATGAGATAGCTCATGAAACATTACTCAGTAGTTAGTGGATCGGATATGAGACTCCCATCGTGTGCCTCTGGTACCAACGAGGCATGTCCCCTATCTGAGCATACTCTAAGATACCATCAATTAACCCCTCAAGGTTCCTTGTGATCTCCTCCTCATTTTTTCTCCCTTCCTGATAAGGAGTGACAACATCAGTAGGGTAGGTGACATGCCTAGCTATCTTGGACATACCAGTTGGCCGCTCTAGTCCAACATCTACATAAACAAGAGAAATGTTATAAGCACGCATATCCCAAAAATAAATAATAAATCTCAAGATTAAAAATTTTTATTTTTTACCTTCATCATCGAAGTCCTCTCCATCTTGTTAGGGCATATATGTATCTCCACAGATATTAATGCCACTATATGGCCAATCCTCCATGAAAATCTTCTGTTGTGGTGGCCATGAGAAGAATGTAGGTCAGTATGACATGTGCTGACCCCTAGTGATCTTGGGCATCAAACGACTCAAGTGGTCCATCCGTGGATCGCATGGCACATGAGGATCTACCTCAGTCAACTAATACTGGAAGAGTGGCACTCGTTCCAGGAAGAAGGTCACAAGTACAGATCCAAAGCCAAATTTCTTCAAATTTCCCGCCTTGGCCTCGGACAATCGGTGCTTAATGTTCATCTTCATGGCCTCTGCCCAGTTGAAGATCATAGGAGTTGTGTAGTCAATAGGATAAGGGAACTTTGAATTCTAAGTCTCATGTTATGCCTCGAACCCTGCCACTCTATTGATAGTCAACAGAAGCACCCTTAGTGTTAAATCCCACACACTGGAAATCTCTATCTTCCAACTCTTGGATTTTAGGGCTATAGGGTAGTGTTCGGCAAGCAGGGAAGATATGCTTGCCTCAATCGGACGTGAACCATGCAAGTTCACTGGGTCGCCTCTTTGAGACAGCCTAGTGATGAAGTAGATATCTGAAGTTTTCAACTCCAGCTCCTAGTCCCCAATGACAAAATCTCCTGATTAATGTTCCAAAGGCTTATCAAGTATCGAAGCAACTCATGTTAGGCCCACATCCCTAGTGTAAGGAAGAATTTGAGGAACCCGCAAGCCCTCAAAGCCTCCAAGAAATTCGGATCATTCATTGCCTGGGTGTCAACATCTTCATGTTCCCTTTCCTTCCAATCAACCATTTTCAGTTATTCTCTCCTACAAAAGCCATTAATTTGACTCAATAATCATCCTTGGCACATAAAATTCAAGATTAAACGGTCAATTTTTAGAGCATAGGGTTTTTCCCTATCCATGATGTTGGCGCGCCTATTTTAGAAACATTTTCACCAATCGACATGGATGGCTTTGCAAATCACCCTTGGCCGGTGTGATTCTGTGCTCAGAAATCACACTGACTGAGGGTGAAAAAGGTTTTCTAAAGCCTCCCTAAAAATCCAGAAAACAGGATAAAAATAGAAATAAATAGCATGAAAATGGAGCTCAGGGCTTCCACTACTACCTAGGACTGACGGCTCATTGATTGACCTCTCGGATCTCTTGCAATATGCTCCATAACAATTAGGGCAAAGGTGGGTAAAAGGTCTACACAACAAAGGTAAAATGGTAAAAGGTAAAAATATATTTACTTTTCCCCTTTTTATTCATTTTTTATTGAAAATATTTTTGATCTATCTTGCCTCAAGGACTCGATAATACACTTTTCCTTAATTGTGCAGCAACAGGCGATGGATGTTCAACAATGACAATGAATCACATTTTAAATCTTTTCTCCACTTGTTAAACTCATATGAAAATATTGCCAACTATTTTTTCCCTTTTTGACTCGTTAAAGAGGATAAAAATGGGGGGTTCTCTTTCAACTCTTTTTTGGCCCTTTAAAAAAGAAAAGATGGTTGAGCCCTTATCATTTTAAACTCGTTAACGGATACGAAACATCATGTGCCCAGTATAAGTTTACCCCTTTTTCGGGCTGGGAGGCATTATTTACGAAAAAGGTACTCCTTGACTAAAATGGTCAAGTGGTTCTCTCAAGTATTTTTTTCTACCTTTTCAGGCTCGAGAGACACAAATGTATGAAAAGTGACCATGTGGAGTTTTCTTTTACGTGTCTTTTTCAAACTCTCTAAACATGAAAAAGATACCGAGTTACACCTTTGTCATACTTGTTAAACTATTAAATGGCATCAGCTTCATCACCATGACGAACATGAGCTTCTCCTTCCTAGGGCTCGTTAAACTTACTAGGTTGGATTCTTCCTAAGGATGAACTTACAGTGCAAGCATACACTATCCCCTTCAAGCTTGTGATAAATAATAATTGGGGTACTTGCCAAAAATGGTGGTGAAACAATTTGGAAATATATTAGTCATGTTGGCAGCTCACTCTCGAACATGAGACTCTCCACTTCGTGTTGGGTTTGAACATCCTCCTCTATATTGTTAACCTTCCTAGGCTTGGGCCATTCATTTTTTCGTTCCATTTTATCTCTGCCATGTCATCATGGCCACTAATCCCATGGATCCAAAAGCTGCCAAACTCCCAGTTTTGTAGCCGATGTGTTCAAGAGTTTTCCTTCTACAATTTCACTTACCTTTGATTCTCTGTATCATCCTAAATGATTTTGCATCCTCTCATTTCACGTCGATGATGTGGGATTAATTATTGCCCTCCTTTGTAACTGTCGCTTTCCATAGACTTCAACTCATTATCTATGAAGTTGACCGAGAGACTCCCTTCTAGTACCTTGGAGGTTGCATGCCCTAATGGAAATTTCTTCGCACTTGATGACAAGTTCACATCATTAGCTTTCGATCGAGTGATTTCACGAGTGTTCGACTTCAGTTTCTATATTCTCATTTCGTGAATTGTGCTGATAGTACCTTAAGGACCATTATCATTATTGGTGGTTTCTGTTGCACTTGTTAAAAGTTTACATCATTCACTGGTAGTCAAGAAACTTTCTAGCATGTTAAACGTCAACACATCTATTCGCATGCTAGGATCTGTACTTTGATCGGGTTGTGTTGGACTGCAAGACCCTGGACTTAGATCACAAAAAGTCTAGGTTTCGAAGTGGTGTGACATGATTATGATGATATGCATGTCTCTTTCAAATGGCTGGTTGCAACCAAACCATGAGTTATCATATGTGATCCTTCTCATTATGAATGGTTGCAACCATACCTTGCTTTCATTATGATCCTCTTTAACGGATGGATGCGACCATACCTGGATCCATTTACATGATCATTCTCTAGATGGCTGCATCCATGCCATGATTCATGTATCATTTTACATAGATCTCACTTTATGTATATGTATATGTACTTTCTTGCAGGTTTTTCGACGAGAAACCGGTTCCCTGCATTGATTTATAAAGAATTTCATCCCTCACTGCTGCTCGACCTTCACACTTTAGGGGGCATATGTTACACAACATTTTGTTGCTATCCCTCTACTCCACGTTCCTTGATCCTGGAGGACTTATACAGTGAACCCCGCATGCTTTTCCTTCATGAAGAAACTCCCATTATGTCCCTCTTCATGAGTAAATAATTTCCCTTTTGCATAGTTTCCCCTAAAAATTTTATTTTTCCCAGTTTACAAGACCAGAGCTAATGGCCTTTGTCTCCCCCACATCGATGTGTAGAGATTAGCTCTACTCCTCATGTTGACTGGAGTGACTAAGTTGTGTCTTCGTCTTGTCAGTCCTGTTATGGAAATTTTTTTAAATTAGAGTCGAAGCTTCTAGCTATAGAAGCTTTGTAACGTAAGTATGGTAAATGGTTTGGCTAGATGGCATCGAGGATAATTGTTTGAGATCCTTTCCCCTATAATTATGGAACTACCTCAAGGGTTAAGTCCTTTTCCCATGAGAAGAGGATCCATCTCCCATCCATATTTCCTATATAAACCTCACTTCTTCCCAAGAACAAACGAGTCACAGTTGATAGTTTTGGCTGAGTGTGAGTGTTATAGTTCCAAAGTGTTGATGCTATTTTAGAGTAGACAAGCAAGCTATTACTAGTTGTAACCATCTAGTTGTGTGAGCAAGAAGTGTGTTTTGGTTTGGAGTGAAGCCTAAAGGGAAGATATTTAAAACTATTGTTGTTTGAAGCCATCATGGAATGCTAGCATAAGTGTGTGGGAACCTAGTCTTGTTAGAGGAAGCCTGCAACGTCAAGACGAATGGTTGTAATATCTCTTTGATATTAATATATGGAACTATCGATTGATTTCCTACATGTTTTATGATATTACATATTCATGGCTTAATGTTTCTTGACTTGTTAAGTAGGTTGAATTTCAATTTTTCTATTATCATGATTGTTGTATGTTTTTGTTTACCTATTTCAGGAGCTTGCAGAAGGAAGCGAGAGATAGTTGGAGCGAGCAAGCGAAGACATCATTTAATAGGATAAGTGGACCAAGAGGTAGGCCCTCTTGATTGATTATAACCTAATGAAATATTCCATATAATGTATCTGTTGTGGCTAGACCCATTATCGGGCTAGAGGAATTTGTTTGTGTCTGCACTTATAATTTTACTTCATCATAGTGGGTCATTTGAGGGCACCTATATAAACTCATTCAGGCGGGTTGTTTGAGGTCACCCATGTAATCTCGTTTAGGATGGTCATTTTACATGTAAACTCTTTCATTCAGGTCGTTTGAGGGAACCCGTGTAAACGCATTTGATCAGTTCGTTTGAGGGCACCCGTGTAAACTCGTTCAGCCAGTCGTTCCATGTGAGGGTGCACCCGGGAACAAGTCCACGTATCAAAAATGCTAAGTTGTGACTGAGGGTGGGGCTTGTGCATGTTTGTGTTGCCTATTTTCCCAACGCTCCCTTGTGACTTCATTTCGGTGGGGTGTTGGTGCCCATGTGAACTCATTCGGGTGGGTTGGGTCGTGTTGTGTGAGGGTGCTCATGTAAACTCATTCAGTTGGCTTGGGTCGAGTTGGGTCGTGTGAGGGTGCCTGTGTAAACTCGTTTGGGTGGTTCGGCTTGTGTCATGTGAGAGCACCCATGTAAACTCATTCGGTCGAGTCATTTGAGGATGTTGATGTAAACTCATTCAGTTGGGTCATTGTAGGTGAGGGCATGCCTAGGCACGTGTGCCCATATCGAAAATGCTAAGTTGTGACTGGGGGTGGCCCTTGTGTACGTTTGTGCTGCCCATTGGACCTACTCTCCCTTGTGCCTTTATTTTGGTAGGGTGTGGGTGCCCATGTAAACTTGTTTGGGTGGGTTGGTTTGGGTCGAGTTGTGTGAGGGTGCCCATGAAAACTCATTCGTTTGGGTTAGGTCGGGTCGTGTGAGGGCATCGATGTAAACTCGTTCGGTTGGGTCTGGCAAAGTTTTATTTTCATGTGAAAAGTCGGCTGGTAATTGAGATGTTTGTTCGGGTCTACCTAAAGGATGGCCTTGGCTCATTTGTAGCGTGGCCAATTTTCATCTATTCTCCATCCCCACTCGGTAGCACATGAGTGGTAATGTTGGCCATGCTCATCTTCGTCCCTCGGTTGGCTTTTTGTGTGAAAGTGGGGCTGGTAATTGAGTTTTTTTTTGGGTTTTCCTGAATAATGGCATTCAGTAATTTGTAGGGTGGTCAACCTTCATCTTCTCTCCATCCCCTCTCAGTAGCACATGAGCAGTAATGTTGGCCATGCTCGTCCCGCGAGGCATATGTGAACAATTCCCCTTCTGCTGTCTAAGTTCTTGGACTTGTATGGGTTGTTGTGGTGTGGCTCCCTAGCTCGTCCTAGTCCCTCGTGCCCATCCAAATGATACAAGTGGTAGATTTTCTTTTTGTGTGAAAGATGGGTTGGTAATTGAGTTGTTTTTTTGGGTTTGCCTGAAGAATGGCCTTGGGTCATTTTTAGGGTGGCCGATTTTCATATTCTCTCCATCCCCACTTGATACCACATGAGCGGTAATGTTGGCCATGCTCATCCCAGGAGGCATATGTGAATAATTCCCCTTCTGCTCTCTAGGTTATTGGAGTTGTATGGGTTTTTGTGATGTGGCTCCCTGGCACGTCCGGGTCCATTGTGCCCATCCAAATGATACAAGCGATAGGATTTCTTTTTGTGTGAAAGGTGGGTTGGTAATTGAGTTGTTTTCTTGGGTTTTCATGAAGAATGGCCTTGGGTCATTTGTAGGGTGGCCGACTTTCATCTTCTCTCCATCCCCACTCGATACCACATGAGCAGTAATGTTGCCCATGCTCATCACGGGAGGCATATGTTAATAATTCCCCTTCTACTCTCTAAGTTCTTGGAGTTGTATGGGTTGTCGTGGTGTGGATCACTGGCTCCTCCTAGTCCCTCGTGCCCATCTAAATGATACAAGTGATAGGTTTTCTTTTCATGTGGAAGGTGGTGTTGTACCTTAAGAAACCAATTTCCTGGCTATGGAGAAATTGTGCTTAAGACATTAATGATTATTGTTTGTTGTCACTTATTTGTCACTTTATTGTTTGTTGTATTCTTAAATCAAGGACCTAGAAAACTTGGAATTTAACCCTTAATACATATGTGGCTTGAAAATATCATAATTCCATTTGTTGCTAGATATAAATGATGAATGAATAAAGCTTGAAGGAGAAGTTAAAGATAATATGCTACTTAACACAAAACCTACTATCCGTCACTTAGAATAATTATGAAAATGAGAACTGAATCAAAGGCAATATGCTACCTTACACATAAACTATTATCTATAACATAGAAAATAAGGTGAAAACTTCAAGTATAGGAGTGCTCTTTTAAGGGATTTTAACTTTATCTACATAAGCAAATAAAGACCTACAACTTCATTACTATACTTGAAAGAAGAAAACATAAGATGACACATGACAGAGAAGTTACAAAATTATAACCAACAATTCATGGAAACTTTTGATTATATCATTAATCAAGAGCTATATCAGGAATACAGTGGCTTAGTTTCCAGGTTCTCCAAAAATTCCCTAACCCCTTCTCTATAAGTTTTCCTCCTTTCATACATTTGTGAAACAATTATTGATCTTTGAAACTGTCAAATGACTAAACTGTTTCTCTAGCTATCTGAAATAAAAACTATTATATAATTTTACACATAGGATAAAAGACACCTCAAAGAACATGAAATAATAGGAAAATAACTGAATTTAGAAGATGACGATAACTACTGGCTTGCTCTGTTAATCAACTCTTAAGTTTCTTTTGTAGATGCTTTAACAATGATTGATCTGCTTTAAACATAATAAACATTGTTTAACTTTGACTAGACCATAAATCTGGGCTTATGCATGTATCGAGCATGCTTTAATTGGCCAAAACATAAGAAAACCTGACAAATCCCTTTTTTGAAATCTTCTCTAACATTGATCTTCACAAAATTAACGCAAATATTTGGTTTACCGTGGAACTTAAAAAGAATTAAATATTTTGCATAAACTCATCAGTTCCGCCTTTACATCGCTCCATTAACTTCCCATACTTATCACAATTGGCAATTTTCATTGTTATGTCAACCCAATCCTTACTAATTTCCGATATGGCAGACACACCAGAGGTATTAAGCATAATGTATATATTCTTTGGTCCACAAAATTCCATCACTCATCGCAATCAGCAAAACCATATACATATATATAGAGCATTCTGCAATACTGTGGACCTGTCGTCATTATAAAATGAAACATATATTTCTTCGGGTCCTTCATAGCAAATCGTAATCAGCGGAACCCATATGCATGTATACGAGGGGCTTTAAAATGCAGTGGACCCATTGGGACTTTACAACATTGTATATATCTATATTTCGGGTCGCCTATTCAATGCTTCAGTAACTGCTCATCGCAATCAGTAACCAATGATTCTCGTGGTAGTACTTCATATAACTGCCCGCTGCACTTTTGTGATTGCGATCTAATCACATCGCTAACACACGTATATATAATGGGACCTGCTCCATATAACTATTTATATTGTGATTTAACTTGATCGCATGGGTATACCAGGGCCAGTTATTTTATACTAGTTCTTTTAGTGATTTTTCTATGCCATTATCACTTTTTCCTCTTGCTTTTATCTATTTTTTGAAATATTTTCAAGTGATTCTTGAATGAAAAATGAATACTACAGGTAACAAAAATGCATGTTACAACATCTGGCTCCACTTGGGGATAGGGCTTTTGCCACATGAGCACTAAGAACCACAGATTAGTGCCTTCACCTTGGCCATGGAGTCACATATTACTTTGCATAAATTTAAATGCTATGGCATTTGTACATTGATTTCACTCTAGTATTTACAATGAAAGACTATTATTCTTCAGAACTGGAAGTAATGCTTGAGGTACTGCCCATTGACAGGAAGCTATAGAATTTCACCATCAAGATTCTCAAGAATGAAAGTGTTAATGGATCTTGCTTCAACAATTCTAAAAATACCATACCAGAGAGGATCAAAATTCCCTTGCTTACCCTTATCTTCCCTTCTGGTATCCCATCTTAATACTAAATTTGCAACTTTAAAGTCAGTTTCCTTGGCATTTATGTCAAAAATACTTTTCATCTTGGACTGATACATAATCAAGTTGTCTCTTACCTTGTCCCTGTTCTCGCTTACCTCCACCACTTTATTCATTCTTCTTATCAAACCATTTGGCTCTTCTTTCGTCTCCTAAATCATTGCAATCACCAAATTCACAAGTTGACTTGGAAACAGAGCCTGAGTCCCATATACCGATTCAAAAGGTGACTTCCCTGTAGACCTTCTTGTAGTTACTCTAGCAGCCCATAGAGCAAATTTTAACTTAGAATCCCAATCTCTTTGATTTTCTGCAATGGTTTTCTTAAGGATATTCATCAAAGTTTTATTAATAGATTCATCTAATCTATTTCCATGCAGATGGTAAGCTATTGAATGGGACAAAATAACATTATACTTGTGACAAAAAACAATGAACTTACTTGAATTGAAGATTTGGGCATTGTCTATTATAATTTTGATAGGGCATCCAAATCTGCTGAAAATATTCTCCTCCAGGAACTTCATTACTATCTGATCATTTGCTTTCTTAGTAGGTATAGCCTCTACCCATTTGGTAAAGTAATCAGTTGTTGTGAGAACCCACTTATGTTTTCCACTTGAAGGTGGATTGATCTCTTCGACAAAGTCCAACAATACCCATTGTCTGAATGGTTCCTCGATGAAGACTGGGATCAAAGGTAAAGGAGCTAATCTCTTATTTTCAGCAAAAAGCTGACACTTCTGATAGCTTCTAACAAACTTATATGTATCACCAAATAAAGTAGGCCAAAAAAATCTTGCTTGAAGGATTTTATGTGCAGTGATTTTCCAACTATAACGTCCTCCACATAACCCTTCATGATAATCTTTGATTGTTCCTGTAAAATCATCCTCTGTTAAACATAGTAATAAAATTCCAACAGGATCCTTCCAGTATATATTGCCTTCCACAATCATATATGACTACACTTTAATCTTTAGTGCTCTATAATTTTTTCTATCTAGAGAATGGGGGCAAGAAAGAAAGAAAAAATAATGAATTCAATGCTTATACCATTCTGAACACAAAAACTTATGCCTGATCTTCATACCTGGGTCTTTCTTTCCTTCATTTTCTTCAACAGCTCCTTCATCCTCAGTTGTCAGTAGGTTGATTCCCAATTCTTGAAAGTTTGATGTTGTTACCATCTTTGCCAATCCTTGCCCTTTCAACAACTTTTTGGGTTTTATGTCCAAGTCATATTCTTGGATCTTGGTTATCCATTTTCCTCTTTTGCCTTCTACGTCAACCTATACTAATACATCTTTCACTGCAACATTTGGCACATAAGCAATGATTTGTGAATGCAACACATAAGTTCTAAAATATTTTAGGGTTTTTACCAAAGCATATACCTGTTTCTCAATAATATTATATTTGAGCTCAGCGCCCCTGAGAATCTTACTGAAGAATGCAACTGGGTGTTCTTTCTCTTCATCATTTTTCTACAACAAGATAGCCACTATTGAATTTGATGACGCAAATGAAAAAACTTTGAAAGGCTTTTGATAATCAGGGCTGATTAGGACTGGAGCTTCCTGCAATGCTTCTTTAATCCTAGAAAATGATTCTCTAGATTCTTTGGTCCAACGCACTTCATTCTCCTTCTTCAGCATATCAGTAGCTTCTTTTATGATTTATGCATAGTTGGACACAAATCATCGTAGGACGTTTATCGTTCCTAGAAATTTTTGGATATCCTTTTTACTTCTAGGTAGTGGTATTTTTTCAAGACTTGTACTCTGGTCAAATCTATCTTTACTCCATCTCTGGAAACAATGTGCCACAATAGTTTTCCTTCTTCCAGAGCAAAAATGAATTTCTTGGGATGCAGGGAAAGCCCAAATCTTCTACATTTATCAAAAGTATTTTTCAAATGGTCCAAATTCTCTTCGTCAGACTTTGAGAAAATAATGATGTCATCCAAATATATTACTACAAATTTATCTCTCACAAAAGCAATGTCCATAGCCCTCTAAAACGTAGCACCTACATTCATCAATCCAAAAGGTTTTCTAACATACATAAAGGTTTCCGGGGGGGGTTGTAAATGTCATCCTTTTTTTATCATCCTTATTCATAGCCACCTTATTATACCCTATAAATCCATCCAACATTGACATTCTGAAAGATCTCATTACCTTTTGCAGTACATGATCCATTTTAGGAAATGGATAGTTGTCTTTTAAAGAAGATCTGTTGATATTTTTGAAGTCCACACATAATCTTATTTCTCCATTTTCTTTCTCACCGGAACTAGATTAGCCACCCAATCAGAATACTTAAGTGGAACTATTATTTTGGCATCAAACAACTTTTTGACCTCCTTTTCAATTGATGGTGGAAGCAACAAATTTATCTGTCTAAGCTTCTGTTTAAAGGGTTTAATTCCCTCCAAAGGAATTTTATGCTGAATAATATTTACATCATAAGTTTTGATATCTTCATAGGACCATGAAAATACATCAACATAATTCTTGAAAATTTTAATATATCTCTCTTAAAAATTAGGTGAAACTCCATGTTACACAGTAATTTGTCACTGGCCTCATATCCCCTAATCTCAGAGAAAGTTAGTCACTGAAAGACATCTTCTCTGTGTCATACCTCAAATGTGTATGTCCACATCTTCCCAAGAATATTAACAAATTCTTTTTAATCCTAAAGATTGAACCTTTTTACCCATGTTTCAATATCGTCACAAGTAAACCTCATTCTTCCTGTGGCAATTTCATGTAATGAACTAGAACGTCACGACATCGTCGCAGGAGTACATCTATTCCCTTCGACGGATGGATTTTAGGGCTCGTCTCAAGTCCTCAATATATTTCTTGCGACAATGAATCTAAATACACTATTTCCTCACAACATCATCTCTGATTCCTAGTGTATGACTCGCGATGATCCATATATGGCGAATTAGTTCAAATAGAATGCTTCTAGGTGGTTCTGGAACTAGTTGTTGGGTCAAGGAAGTTCTCTTTTCCTCCTTTGAGATGGTAGTTCCACCTTTTCAGAAACTACCCTTGAGGATAAGCTCCCTCTCGCACATTTATGGAGGCTTCTCTTATAAAATTACTTCCCATTTCTATCAACTAGTTCTTGGTATTGAGAAAATTAGCTAGCTTTGGTGTGAGTGTGATAGTTTGTAGTGTGAATTGCTGATAGTCTAGCAATTGGTTGTGGATTTCCTTAGCCTTGTACTAGTGCTTTTGAGTGTGAGAGAGAGTTATCGACCTCTTGGGAGACCCTTTTGAGAGTGAATGTTGAAAAAGACATACTGGTTGGACCCTTCGAGGAAGCTTGCAACATCAAGGGTTGGTTGTAAGCTTTTCTTTTATTCATTTTAATACAATCAGTGGTGATTTCCTATGTCATGTGTAAAATATACTTGATAGCTTATGGCTCCTTGACTCTATAAGTGAATAGTTCATTGTTGTGCTCTATTATGTGTTCTGTTGTTCTCTTGTGTTGTTTCAGGTGAATCACTCATCAAGGAGAAGGAAATGATAGCTGAATCAATGCAAGGAAAGCTCCATCGCACACTAGTTTGAGGTAGGCTCTTTCAAAAATGACTGTTTAAGGAAATTAGTTGTTGTTTTGTTTTGCTGTGACTAGACCTACTCTAGGGCTATACGGGTTGCCTCTGTCCATAGAGGGAACATTTCCTACATCACAAGTTGGGGACTTCGCTGGGGAGTTCCTTTGTGTCTTTTCTCTTGATTTGTTTTCAATTCAATTACATAGTGTCCCTTGGTTGGGTTGAGACATCAGTATTCTGGGTTACTTGAGTCAATCTGGTAGTCCCTCTCAATATCTGAGAGATAATTCTGGTGTCCTTCAAGTGTCTTTGCTTTGTTTTGTTTTTTCTCTTATTTGAGATCGTCGTTGTTTATAGCTTAACAGATGCGACGAGTCGTGCTTGTCCTCTTTGGTCAAGTTGTACGTCATTGATATCCCATCATACTGCTGCAACGATTCCTGAAATTGGATCGTCGTTGAAGATAGGTGTACACTTGCAACAATGTCGCTCAGTTTCTAGCTTTGTGCTTGCGACGATTTACCTTTTGTCTCAGGTTGCTAGTTAGAGCCCTCTGACAATTCCTATAAGGTTGTTTTTCAAAGCCTTACCTTCTAAAGCAACCCGTGCTTCTTGTCCCCTGCTCTCTTGTCTCTTATCAACTTGTTTTGGCTGTATTTGGTTAAAGCACTTTCTCCTTGCTTTGATTTATCTGAATCTTGTGTTTTTGAGCTGTGTGACCTAGCTCCTTTCAAGTTTTCATCAAGAAGTCATTTGTTTAGGTTACTCATCTATCCAAGATTCGTCCACAACCATATAATTGATTTGTTTGAGGCTGTTTTACTATTTGTCTTCTTTCTAATTGATTTGTAGTGTTTGGTTATTAAACTAGTTTCTCGTATTGATTTGATTTCCACACTATCAAACTTAGATTACATTTGTTTGGATTAGTCAGGCTTGCATTTGCTTGTTTGTCATTAAATTCCAAAAATCAAAAGTATTGCATTCATACAGCATATGAAAGTGAAAGTGCATTTGCAATAATGAACTTTTCATGATTGAGAAATTAGAAAGCAAAGTTCAAATCTTTCATTAGTAGTTGTGAGATAAGTGCATTGATGCATTTCATTTTCTAGTGATTGGGTTGTTTGCATGCACTGCTTCACTTGCATTTGCTTCTCATTGTTATCATCCGCTTGCGAATGAACTCCTTACCCTCCTTTAGGTAGTTTTTCATTGAAAGTAATTGTGTTTTTCTCATTTTAGTTGCATCCTAGGAATTTTTGAAATACATTCGGTAGGGCCTTGAAACCAAAACATTATTCAAGATTAACTCTTAAAATTTTTGAATGAACTTAACAACGCATTGGAACTTAACACACACCTATCTAGATGTCTAGGCTAGAGACGTGCTCTGGCGTCGTTATACCTAGTTACTATTGTTTTCGCTAAGGTTGGGTGATTCCTACTTCCGTGACCCAATATGTACTAGTACGGATTTGTGCTCCCCATACCATTGAGTATATATTGGGAGACCCCTCTAGGTTATCAGTGTGTTATCCATTGGAAGCCGAGTCTGCTGCCTTATAAATTGTAATGCACCGAACACAACATTTGGGAAGATTGACTATTGTATAGAAATTCCTTAGTCATTTCTCTTTCATTTGATCACCAAGGTGTATATACAGTTTTGTGATTTGTCTGGTAAACCTCTTGTCTAGTACTCCAGAGTAGTCACTTTCATTCCTTATCGACTCCTTAAAAGAAAAAGGATCATCTGAGCACTTGCCCTTTTAGGCTCATTGAACCTCGAAAGAGATAGAGTCACCTTTTCACCCTTTTCTCGACTCTTAAAATATCAAAAGGCCAAGTTTTGTTCCTATGTCATTAAATTTACTGCCCATGAAATATTCCTGGTTACAGTTAGAGTTCTTGGTTTCACTTGAGTTCATTTCAAAGTCGTTTCTGATGGAAACATTCCTTGAGTCTATTAGTAAAGATCTTCCCCCAGATAGAATCCTCATCTATTTCCTCCTTTTGGAAATGTGGGTGCTCTATATATGGCAACATTGTCCTTACCTAGGTTAACCATCAGTTTGCCTGTTTAGTTGTTTTCAACCTCGGTGGTCCCGAGTGTCATGACTCCTATTCCATTGTCTCCTTCGTTTGAATCACGACATGATGATTCTAGGGTTGAGCCTTCGCCTTCTTCCCATGTTTCTTCATCCTCCTCCCCTACTTCTCCTGGTGAAAGTTCCACATCGAGTAACCAAGAGGCTAAGAAGAAGAAGAGGAAGACGAAGAAGAAGAAGTTAGATAAGCTAGAGGCCACCCATACAACTATTGTTCTGAGTACATATTAGGTCATAAAACCTTCTAATCCTTCGTGGAAGGTTAAGTTTCCTTTTAAATTGTGCAAGGGTGACCATCTTCTTCAAGATTGTCCTGATATTCCTAGGGTCTTAGAAGTGTGGTCTCACGATCTGGCTCGCCCCTCATTACCCTTTGATGCTCATGTTGATGTTACATCCTCAATTGGTAGTGGTAAGAAGAAAGGGGATATTAGATTCCATTATAAGCTATGTGAATGAAACCATCTCCTTCACCTTTGTCTGCTCATGGATAAAGCTTGTGTCATTTTGGAAAGTCTTATAGCTTCTTCACCCCAACTTCCAGTTAGTTATTAGAGGCTCTCTTCAGACCCTCTCTAGGTTGAAAAAGAGATTGACTTGGATTAATCTCTTTTCCATCCTGCTCTTCCCGAGCCTGGCTGTGTTATGTCTATTTCCGACCAACCATTGGTCAAAAAGAGTGTCAACTTGGTTTCACTGCCAGTTGTTCACTCTATTGCAGAAGAGCATCATGATCATACTACTCATGTTTTTCTCATCTTATCAAATTCTCCTGAGTCAAAGGATGACCCTCCTATCCCAGCTGATCAAGAGATTCCTTCTTCGATTTTTGTCAAGCATGGTGGCCATCATATGATACCCCCACCAAGTAGTTCGGTCGTTTCCTTCGACTGGATTCACTTGACTGCATTTCGCCTTCCATCCTATGTGCCTTTCCAGATTACAATACATGCCTATAATAAGGAAGTACCTTACACTCTCTTGGATGAAGGTGTGTTTGTTAGTCTCATGCCTTCCACTATTTGGCAAGCTTTTGGCTCCCCATAGCTTGTGCCTGCCACTCAGAATCTGTTGGCTTTTGATAACGGAACTCGTCAACCTTTAGGGATCCTTCTGAAGTTCCCTGTTACTTTGGTAGGTAAAACTATCTAAATAGATGTAATGGTTGTCCAAGGTGCATTGGATTTCAATCTTCTCCTTGGCTGTGACTATATTTATGTCATGGGGGCTCTTGTGCCTTCACTTTTCCATGTGTTTTTTTTTCCTCCTGACAGAAGAATTGTGACTATAGATCAATTGTCATTCTTTAGTCACCCGATTCCTCCTCTATATCCATCATCCCCTATCGGTTCTTGGCCGCAAGTCGTGCGTTCCCCACCATAGTTAAATTATGTGGCTACTTGTTCCGTCTCCACATTTGTTGAAGGTCATGCAGATTGTCTTGTACATCAAGTACTAGGGGGAATTGGAACCTGATCTGTCATTGGTACTCAAAAACATGTATTCCTCTCAAAGCATGGTTCTTCCATCTAGTGAAGACCTCTTGGGAGTCATGTTCTCATATGGCCCGTGAACAACTTTAGAGGAGAGTTCTTTTCTTGTGTTAACCTCATTAAAAAATGAAACAAGGAGTTCCAAGGATAGTTCTTGTCTTATGTCGACCTCGTTAAAAAATGAATCAAGGAGTCCCGAGGATAGTTTGATTTTGTGTCAACCTTGTTAAAAAATGAAACAAGGATCATGGAGCATAGTTCCTTGTCTTGTATCAAGCTCGTTAAAAAATGAATCAAGGAGTCCTGAGGAGAGTTATTTTTTTGTGTTGACCTCGTTAAAAAATGAAACAAGGAATCTTCAGGAAAGTTCTTGATCTTGTGTCAACCTTATTAAAAAATGAAACAAGGGTTATGAGGATAGTTATTTTACTGTGTCAACCT
The DNA here is from genome assembly GCA_000404065.3 of Pinus taeda. Lineage (NCBI taxonomy): Eukaryota > Viridiplantae > Streptophyta > Pinopsida > Pinales > Pinaceae > Pinus > Pinus taeda. The sequence continues at coordinate 177,966 of APFE030879621.1, forward strand.
CATTAAAAAATGAAACAAATCCATTTTCCAAATCGAGTCTTTGATTAAGATCTCATAAAATCTGAGTCGAGACTTTCCAATATCTCGAAAGTGAACCTAAATTCCATCCACCTCGTTGCATGTAATGAAGCTTGGGGGGCATGTACCTTGATTTGTGTTATTACACTGGGGGCATGCGAACTTATAACAAGCATAGTTTTTAGTTTCAAGCTTATGTAAACATGAAACCAAATCCAAGAAGAGTTCTCCATGGTTCAAGCTTGTGTAAAAACAAACCCATACCTGATTTACATCTCGTGATTGTCGTTTTTATCCACTAAATTTTGCTAGATGAGCCTTGGTTGTTTCATTCCATCGTCACCATCTCTTTGGCTGATCATATGCTTTCACTTGGTTGTTTTTCCTTTCCTAAGGGACCACAACAATGAGTGGTTTTATTAGCCAACATCTTGACCATTACATGTTTTGAGTAGTTCCACCATTCTTGGAACCAGTTGTCACTCTTTATACCACTTGTTCCTCTAGGACAAGTCACCTTTAAGCTCTTTTCTGACTCGTAAAAGCTGAAAATATTGCTGATATTTTTCCATTTTGACTCATAAAGGAAATAAAATGGGGGGTCCACTTTCAAGCTCTTTTTCGACCCTTTAAAAATGAAAATATTGCCAAGCTCTTGTTGCTTTAAACTTGTTAAAGGCTGTGAAGCGTCATCTACCTAGTATATGTTTACCCCTTTTTAGGCTGGGATAGATTACTTATGAAAAATGTATACGTTTATATATCATGGTCAATAGGTTCCCTTGGGTATTGTTTTCTACCTTTTTGGATTTGAGGGACCAAATGCATGAAAAGGGACCTCTGGAGTTTTCTTTTCCATGTCTTTTTCAAACTCTCTAAATATGAAAAAGCCTACGATTTTTACCTATGTCAGACTCGTTAAATCCTGATGACATTGGACTTTTCACCATAATGAGACTCGAGCTTCTTCTCCCTAGGGCTCCTTAAAATTTCACTAGGCTGGATTTGTCCGAAGGACAAACTTATATTGCAAGCATATGATATCCCCTTCAAGCTTATTTTTCAAAAATAATTGGGGTACTCGCCAGCAATGGTGGGGGAAAAGATTTGGAAATGTTCCATTGGTTACCTATGGCAGCTAGTTGCTTTTGAACATCGACACTTTTTCTTCTTACCAGGTTTGAGATATCCTCACATCATGATTGGCCTTCTGGGGTTTGGGTATGTCATTTTGCCTCATTACATCTTATCCATCTTGTCTCCGCAAGACCTTCGATCCTTTCATACCAAAATGCTGCCATATTTCAGAGTCGTGTTGCCGATATGTTCAAGAGCTTAATCCTTCTGCAGTTCGCACCCTTACACCCTCCTTTGATTCTTTGTTTCATCCATCTTCATCTTGTTCCTTGTCTCATGTTGTTGATGTGGGAAACATTATTGCCCTCATGTGATAGGTCGCTTCCTGTTGACCTCAACTCATTATCTAGGAAGTTGATCTAGAGATTCCTTTCAAATACCTTGGAGCTTGCATGCCTCAATGGCAAGTTCTTTGCACTCAATGACAGGCTTGCATTATTAGTCTTCGATCGGGTGATTCTGCAAGTATTCAACTCTAGATCATTCTTCACACTCTATGGATTGTACTGATAGTACCTTCAGAACCATTGACATTACTGGTGGTTTCTCTCACGCTTGTTAACGATTTACATCATTGGTAGATAATCAAGCGATTTTCTAGTATGCTCGACTTCATCACATATATTCACATATTACATATTGTGTTATGATTAGTTGTGATTCAAGACCCTAGACTAAAATTACATAAGTTTGGGTTGCGTGGATTGGTTCATGATTGCATACATGACCGTTTGATTGCATGTCTATGACCATACTTGAGTCTTTTTAGATGGCTGCGACCATACCTCTATTTTTATATGGTCTTATCGACTAGATGGATCCGTTCATACCACAGACCAATTCTATCTATCTTTCGGATGGTTGCACCCATGCCTGGACTACATGTATTTCTTTCATTGTCAAAGACATTAGCTGTAATTGTGCCTATAGGCTCTCAACGATGGTGTTCCAGTTTAGTTATGATTTTGTAAAGCATTTCACCCCTCCCACTCTCTTGGCCTTCATGCTTTAGGGGGCATCTATTACACAGTAATTTTTCACTGGCCTCATATCCCCTGATCTCAGATAAAGTCAATCCCTGAGCAACATCTTCTCTATGTCATACCTCAGATAAGTATGTCCACATCTTTCCAAGAAGATTAACAAATGTTTTTTAATCATGAATATTGACCCTTTTCACCCATGTTTCAATATCGTCTCAAGTAAACCTCATTCTCCCTATGACGATCTCCTGTAATAAAGTTGAACATCACAACGTCGTCGCAGGGGTACATGTGTTCCCTGTGATGGTCAGATTTTAGGGCTCCTCGCAAGTCCTCAAGATATTTCTTGTGACGATGAATTTGAATACATTTTTTCCCCACGATGCATCTATGAGTCCTAGTGTATGACTCACAATGATCCAGATATGGAAAATTAGTTCAAACATAATGCTTCTGGGTGGTTATGGAACTGGTTGTTGGGTCAAAGAAGTTCAGTTTTCCTCCTCTAGGATGGTATTTCCATCTTTTGAGAAACCTCCCTTGAGGATAAGCTCACTCTCCCTCATTTATGGAGGCTCTTCCTCTTATAAAAGCACTCCCCATTGTTATGATCAACTAGTTTTTGGTATTGAGCAAATTAGTTAGTTGTGGTGTGAGTTTGATAGTTTGCAGTGTGAATTGCTGATAGTCTAGGAATTGGTTGTAGATTGCCTTAGCCTTGTATTATTTCTTTTGAGTGAGAGAGAGAGTTATCGACCTCTTGGGAGACCCTTTTGAGAGTGAATTATTGAAGAAACATACTGGTTGGACCTTTCGAGGAAGCTTGTGACGTCAAGGCTTGGTTGTAAGATTTGCTTTTATTCATTTTAATACAATCAATGGTGATTTCCTATGTCATGTGTAAAATATACTTGATATCTTATGGTTCCTTGACTCTGTAAGTAAATAGTTGATTGTTTTCTCTATTATGTGTTCTATTGTTCTCTTGTGTTGCTTCGGGTGAATCGCTCATTGAGGAGAAGGAAACGATAGCTGAAGCAATGCAACTAAAGCTCTATCGAACACCGGTTTGAGGTAGGATCTTTCAACAATGACTATTTAAGGAAATTAGTTGTTATTTTTTCTTGCTATGACTAGACCCACTCTAGGGCTATAGGGGTTGCCTCTGTCCACACAGGGAAGATTTCCTACATCACACTCCACCGTATAATTTTACTCACTTGGGTTTCTCCTAAGTTCCAATGTTGTGATCCTGAATATGTTCATCTTCTGAAAGTTTCCCTGAGTCAACAGCCGCATCATTGTAATTAAAAATCCTTTCAAGGGGAACAAGTCCCTTTGGTAGAATATTATCTTTAAATTGAAAGATTTTCTAATTTGCTATTGAATATTTTAAACCACTGACTTCGACAATTTCTCTTTTCCCTTCTTCACCCTGATGAATTTCTGTGTCCTCAAACTCTTCAACCATAGTCAAAAACTTGCCAATTTTTAACATTATTAGGAACAGAAGGTATGTGTCTCATTTCTACCTCATATCTTAGTCTTGGATTAATAGGAGGCTTGAAAGTACTAGCAGCTATAGCTAATGAATTTGCTAATCTATTCTCATCTCTTGGAATAAATCGAATGTTAAAAGATTAAAAAAAGTTCTTAATCAAATCCCATACCTCATTTCTGTATTCCCTAAGCGTAGGGTGCTTTGTTTGGAAGTGATCTTTTATTTGCTTAATGATTAGCTCTGAATCTTCAAAAGCAGAAATTGACTTAAATCCCATCTATTTAGTTGTTTGTGAACAGATAATCAAGGAATCATATTCCACCACATTGTTTGTTGCCTCGAACTCTAATTTGAAAGAAAAAGGGAACATATTACCTCTAGGTGAAACTAGAAGAAAACCAACATCTATTCCTTCCTTGGAATAAGCTCCATAAAGAAGCATTTCCACACTCCTTCAATTTGTAGCTCTGTAATTACATTGGCTAAAGTAAGCTACTTTTGGTTGTCTTCAATCAACTCTGCATTATCATGTAGTGTGAAACAAGAAAAATCATCCTTCTCCTGGCTATATACAAGTGAATTACTTGCTCCATTTTTTGTAATTGTTTTTACAAATCTAGTTTCTCTATACAAACTTCTTTCTTCCCCACCAAAAATCGGTATAGCAACATATGTAAAATTTAGTTTCAAAACACCACCCAATTTAGCCCCTGAGGACCTAGATAGAAGCATTCCAAATCTAGCAGGAATATCTGCTACTACTACATCCATGACCAAGCTTCTAGCTAAAATTTGGGCTAGTGACACTGCCAAATCGTTAATAACCTCTAGACACAGGACTTTGTTTGAATCAAAAGAATACAAGTCCCTATAAGGTTTGGTAACTTGTAGATTTAGTTTCTTCATCACTGACAAAGGCATAAGATTATGTGAAGCTCCTGAATCAAACATACAATTATGTAGGAGTAAATCATGGACAAATAAGGAAATATAAAAAGGAGGTATTGAACAATCTACTTCCTCTACATGTGGACCAAAAACAACTACTGGTTTATCTTCTTGCAAATTTACAGTGTCATTTATACCATCATTTTCTTTTAAATTAATAAACTCAACAATATCGTTTTGATAAATAAGTGTTTTTGCCAACTCTGTAAGGGGAACTTGTATTCTTATCTTTTCCAATTCATTAGTAAGACTAAACAAGTGAACCTATCTAGTAGTCCTTTCATTCTCATCTTCACCTTTCTTCATGACTGGAATTACCTGAGGAATTGAAACAAGTTTCTCCAAAGGAATTTTTTCAGTTTGATCTTGAGAAGACTCACCTTGAAGTATCTATGTCTTGCCATTTGCGTTCTATTGCTTCTTTCCTTTATTTACTTTTTTTTAAGGCTAAGATTCTTGTGGAGTCACCTTTGGTGAGGAAGTTGAAACTTGTTGCTCACTTTCATTTTCTTGATTTCTTAATCTTTTCCTCGATCTCAAGTCATACTTCTTATGTAGTTCAGCCTGCATAAAATCAGAAAATTGTTTCCAATATTCATCAATTCCATTTTCATCATGAATGGAATTTGTTTCATCATATTCATATTCTTCTCCTTTGATACCAAGTTCATCTTCATCTATTGCATATAACATAGAAATTTTATCTTCAGGTTTTTCTTCACCAGGGTCTGCTTCTATATATAATGGTGCTTGAATCTGATCCTGATATTTTATTTCCCTTTGCAAGATTTGTAAAGGTTGTCTCCTGTATTGGGGTTTAAAATTCTTATTATACTGTGTTTGTCTCTGGGAACTCTTATTTTCTAACTCTAATTTATTTAGCTTATCTGACAAAGTTTTAATTACATTACTCATATCCTCCAACATTTGACTTTGAGAGGATTCCATCTTTGCTTTTCCTTTATCTTGGATAGGTTATGTCTCTGGTGCATTTCCTACAGCTACTGGATTTGCTTCTATCTCTAATGAATCTGTTTGGATCTAATCAAGGGTTGGAGATATTCTTTCCCTTAATGTGAATCCAAAATTTGATTCCAAATCCCCTGCAAGAGTTATTTTTTCTCCAGCAGGAGGAGGCTTAATCTCGACTGGAAGACTATTGTACAATTTGTTAAACCTTCTGACAAATTCAACCACAGTTTCATCAGACTTCTTCTTTACGACATTAAACTCTGTTAATGAATACCCATGGTCTTTTCTTTCTCCCCATTCCTGGATGAATAAAAATTCCATCTCTTCCCAAGAAGGAATAGAATTATTAGGAAGTCCTTTGAACCATTTCCTTTCTTCTCCATCCAAGGACTGAAAAAGAAGTCTTAGAATAATATCTAAATGTTCAACATTTAGGCTTTCTGCAAAACAAAATACTACTACATGATTCTCTGTTGTCCGTTCATCTTCCCCTGAAAAACGATGAAGATTTTTGAGGTAATCCTGTGGCATTTGATTGAATAGTTGTGGCAGTTGAGGAGGTGCATACTTATTCATCTAAAATGCAGGTGCTGCCATATTTATTGAACTTTGATTACCAATAGATGTGGAACCTAACTGAGAGGTAAATGAAATATGTAGAGGTGGTAATGTGGCTATTAGTTTAGGTTGAATAACTATAGCGGATAAATGAAAAGTAACAGATTCTAAAAATTTATCTTGACAGTTAGGTTCTTGAAATGAAGATGATGAAAAATATGACTCTTTATCAAATGAATGTTCAAGTGAATTGCTACCTAATGTAGACAATGTAGGAATTGATGTAATTGGGAACTTACACCTTCCAACCCTCTTAGAAGCTAACCTTTCATGATCTAAAAGAGCTTGAACATTTTGTTGTGAAGTCCCTGATTTTGTATGGGGTCTTCCTGGAGCCATAATTATTGCTTTGATTCAAAACAACGAAATATTTCCTCCTCACTGAACAACTAGAGGAAAATATTGAAAACCCAGGGAAAAGTGTTCTTGTCTTCTGTCCCCAACAATGGCACCAATTAATGTTATACCTTAAGAAACCAATTTCCTGGCTATGGAGAAATTGTGCTTAAGACATTAATGATTATTATTTGTTTTTACTTATTTGTCACTTTATTGTTTGTTGTTTTCTTAAATCAAGGCCTTGGAAAACTTGGTCTTTAACCCTTAATACATATGTGACCTGAAAATCTCAGAATGCCATTTGTTGCTAGATATAAATGATGAATGAAGAAATCTTGAAGGAGAAGTTAAAGATAATATGTTTCTTAACACAGAACCTATTATCCGTCACTTAGAAGAATTATGAAAATGAGAACTGAATCATAGACAATATGTTGCCTTACATAGAAACTATTATCTATAACTTAGAAAGGATAGTGAAAAATTCAAGTATAGGAGTGCTCTTTTAAAGGATTTAACTTTATATACATAAGCAAATAAAGACTTCCAGCTTCATTACTATACTTGAAAGAAGAAAACATAAGATGACACATGATAGAGAAGTTACAAAAGTATACCCAATGATTCATGGAAACTTCTAATTCTTTCATTAATCAACAGGTATATCAGGAATATAGTGACTTAGTCTCCATGTTCTCCAAAAATTCCCCAACCCCTTCTCTATACGTTTTCCCCCTTTTATACATTTGTGAAACAATTGCTGATCTTTGAAACTATCAAACTACTAAATTATTTCTCTAACTATCTGAAGTAAAAACTATTATAGAATTTTACACAGAGGATAAAAGAAACCTCAAAGAACATGAAATAACTGGAAAATAATTGAATTTAGAAGATGACGATAACGACTGGCTTCCTCTGTTAGATGACTCAAGTTTCTTTTGTAGATGCTTTAATAATGATTCATTTGCTTTAACCAAAATAAACATGCTTAAACTTGACTTGATCATAAATCTGGGCTTACGCATGTATTGGGCGTGCTTTAATTGGATAGAACATAAGAAAACCCGACTAATGCCTTCTTTCAAATTCGTCTCTAACATTGATCTTTGTGAAATTAACACAAATCTTTGGTTTACCGTGGAACTTAAAAAGAATTATATCTATTACATAAACTCATCGGTTCCGCCTTTACACTGCTCCATTGACTTCCCATGCTTATCACAATCAACACTTTTCATTGTTATATCTACACAATCCTTACTAATTTGCGATATGGTAGACACACCGAAGGTATTAAGCATAATGTATATATTCTCGGGTCTGGAAACTCCATCGCTCATTGCAATCGGAAAAACCATATACATATATATAGAGCATTATGTGATACTGCGGACCCACCGTCATTATAAAATTCAACATATATTTCTTTGAGTCCGTCATAGCAAATCACGATCGGTGGAACCCATATGCATGTATAAGAGGGGCTTTACAATGCAGCGGACCCACCGGGACTTTACAACATAGTATATATATATTTCGGGTCCAACTGTTAAGCGCTTCATTAACTACTCATCGCAATTGGTAATCAGTGATTCCCATGGTAGTACTTCATATAACTGTCTGCTGCACTTTTGCGATTGCGATCTAATCACATCGCTAACACACATATATATAATGAGACCTGCTCCATATAATTATTTATATTGTGATTTAACTTGATCGCATGGGTATGCTGGGGCCAATTCTTTTATACATGTTATTGATTCCTCTATGCCATTATCACTTTTTCCTCTTGCTTTTATCTATTTTTTGAAATATTTCTGAGTGATTCTTGAATGAAAAATGAATACTACAGGTAACAAAAATGCATGTTACAATAGGTGGGTTGGTAATTGAGTTGTTTTTTTGGGATTGCCTGAATGGTCACCTTGGGTAATTTGTAAGGTGGCTGATTTTCATCTTCTCTCAATCCTCACTTAGTAGCACATGAGCAATAATGTTGGCCATGCTCATCCCTATCCCTCGTTCCCATACGAATGATAAAAATGATTAGTTTTCTTGATGCTCCTTTGTGCCTTCGTTGTTGTGGTCACAGAAGGAAGCCCCAAACCTCGGTCGTGCTTATGTATCTATCATGCCATTCGGTTGTTGAGAATAGACAATTTTGATTGGGTTAGGAAGCCATGTGTGGCTCCATTGAAATTGGCTCCTAGCTATATTTTTCACCTCCTCCTATTTGGTGGGGATGGGTTTGCTTTTCATCTGAAAGGTGGGTTGGTAATTGAGTTGGGCTTTTAGGTTTGAAGAATGGCCTTGGATCATTTGTAGGGTGGCCTATTTTCATCTTCTCTCCATACCCACTCGGTAGCACATGAGTGGTCATGTTGGCTATGCTTGTGCTGGGAGGCATATGTGAACAATTCCCTTTCTGCTCTAAGTTCTTAGAGTCGTATGGGTTGTTGTGGTGTGGATCCCTATGACAGCTAGCCTCTTCATTGTTTGGTTGTTTATGGTGTCAGTTTCTTTTGCTTCTACTCTTTCTATGTTGGCATTTTTGGTTTATATGCATACATTTAAGAGGAACATGGAAGGGTTTTGGTTGTAAACCACCTACTTCCCCTCTTGCTTGCTTTTTCTTTCAAGCGATGTGAGGAGTTGTTCTCCTTATTGTAAAGTTAAGGGTTGGCATTCCTTTCAAATTGCACATTGTATATGGTTGCGCTGGGTTTGAGGTTTTGATAGATGTGGTCGTCCATATGTTTGATTGAGTGGTCAACTTTTTGCTTGCATCTTGCATGCATGGTAGACTTTTGTGGCTGGAAATGTTAGGTCACAACGTTTATGGGTATTTGTTTTTTCAATTTTGTATGGGATCATGGTCCAATGGGAAAGAGGCATCCTACGTCGATGGTGGGAGATATCTGGAAGAAGGATTTTGAGGTGGAATGCTTTGACCTCCCTCCTCTGTGTGGAGGTGGCCGTAGGTGAAAATTATTCATTGTCGAGTTGGTAAAGTTGCAGGAAATCTCCTAGGTTGCCTGTATGTAGGGTGTGTGGGGTGCGGAGCTGCATGATCCCTCCTCCTATTTGGATATGTTTGAGTGGATTCCTGGGTTGCCTCGGTGCAGGGTGTGGAGGGTCCGGGGGGAATTTCTAAGAGAGGTTGTGGGCTTGGTTGGTCTTGCATTATTTCATTCCTTTGCCTTTGCATTGAGGCTACCACAATCGATCATGTGATCAAGGTCCATTGTTGTTGTTTTCTGAGTAGACTCATAGGTGGCCCCTATGCGGGGAGGGGAGGGTTGGCGGGATTTCTAAGGGAGGTTACAGGCTTAGGTTTTCTTGTATTATTTCCTTCCTTTTCCTTTGCATTGAGGCTACCACAGGTGATCATCTGATCGAGATCCACTGTAGCTACTGTCCGGGTCGACTCCTAGGTGGCATCAGTGTGGGACGGGGAGGTTTGTATGGCCTCTCTAAGATAGGATTTGTGGTTGGCCATCCTATTTTTATTACCTTTCTTTTCCTTTGCATCGAGGCTACTACAGGCGATCGAGAGATCGAGGTCCACCATCGTTGTTGTCTAGGTGGACTCCTAAGTGGCCTCGGTGTGAGGAGGGGAGGGTTGGGGCTCATTTATAATATATAGGTTGCATGGCTGGCCATTCTCCATTTATTTTCTTTGCATTGGGGCTGCCACAGGTGATTGAGAGATTGAGTTCCACAGTTGTTGTTGTCCGGGTGGACTCCTAGGTGGCCTCGATGTGGGGCGTGGAGATGTTTGGAGGCAATTCTAAGGGAGTGGGTGAGTGATCACTCATTTTCTTGTTGGTTGGGGTGTGTTTGCAAACTTTGAAGTGGCATTGGTGCATTGTGACTCAATATCTCTACCCATTTGTTCACCATGCTTTTGGAATGTTGTGTGTGTTTCCTTCTTGGCATGCAACAGGTGCAAGGCATAAAAATTTTACAAGAAATTTTGATATCTCTTTGACTTGATGGTTGCTCATGTTGGATCTTGGTAAGAGAGAACCCGGAATGCCCTTTTAAGTGGGAGGGTTCTACCTGGTTGATCGCCAAGTAGTCATATTATTGTCTCAAAGATTAAGCCATGCATGTCTAAGTATGAACTAACTCAGACTGTGAAATTGTTGATTGCTCATTAAATCAGTTATAGCATTTTTTATGGTACCATACTACGCGGATAATCATAGTAATTATAGAGCTAATATGTGCACCAAGTCTCGACTCTTTAGAAGGGATTCATTTTTTAGATAAAAGGCATCTGTAAGCTTGCCCACTTCTTTGGTGAATCATGATAACTCGACGGATCACACAACCCTTGTGCTGGAAATGCTTCATTCAAATTTCTACCCTATAAACTTGCGATGGTAGGATAGAGGCCTACCATGGTGGTGTTGGATGATGGAGAATTAGGGTTTGATTCTGAAGAGGGAGCCTAAGAAACATCTACCACATCAAAGGAAAGTAGCAGGCACTCACATTACCCAATCCTAACATGGGGAGGTAGTGACAATAAATAACAATGCTAGGCTCATCAGGTCTAGCGATTGGAATGAGTACAATCTAAATCCCTTAATGAGGATCCATTGGAGGGCAATATTGGTTCCAACAACTGCGATAAGTCCAGATCCAATAGCATATATTTAAGTTGTAGGAGTTAAAAATATCGTAGTTTTATCTTGGGTTGTAAAGGTTGGTCTGCCTACTTGGTGTGCGCCTGCCCTTTCGTCCCTTTTTTCGGTGGCGTTCTCCTGGCCTTAATTGGCTGGGTCATGACTCCAACACTATTACTTTGAAAAAATTAAAGTGTTGAAAGCAAGCTTATGCTCTGAATACATTAGCATGTAATAATGTGATAGGAGTCTGGTCCTATTGTGTTGGCCTTTAGGACCAAAGTAATGATTAATAGGGATTGTTGGGGGCATTTGTATTTCATTGTCAGAGGTGAAATTCTTCAATTTATGAAAGATGGACCACTACGAATTATTTTCCAAGGATTTTTTCATTAATAAAGAATGAAATTTGGGGGCTTGAAGACGACCAAATACTGTCCTAGTCTCAACCATAAACGATGGCAACCAAGGACGGGCGGATGTTGCTCTACAGAGTCCGCCAGCAACTTCTGAGAAATTAGAGTGTTTGGGTTCTGGGGGGAGTATTTTCACAAGCCTGAAACTTAAAGAAATTGACAGAAGGGCACCACTAGGAGTAGAGCCTGTGGATTAATTTGAATCAACATGGGGAAACTTACTAGGTTTAGACATAGTAAGGATTGACGAATTGAGAGCTCTTTCTTGATTCTATGGGTGGTGGTGCATGGCCATTCTTAGTTGGTGGATCGGTTTGTCTGGTTAATTCTGATAACAAATGAGACCTTAGCCTGCTAACTAGCTACGCGGAGGTTCCCCTTCATAGCTAGCTTCTTATAGGGACTATGGATGTTTAGGCCATGGAAGTTTGAGGCAATAACAGGTTTGTGATGCCCTTAGGTTTTTTGGACCACACGCACGCTACACTGATGCAGCCAACAAGTTTTTCTTCCTGGTTTGAGAGGATTGAGAAATATTCTTGTTGGCTTAGTGGGGCCTAACCTAGGTTCAGAAGTGATTTAGCCAAGTAAATCTAGGTACTATTGGTCCTTTCAGCAACAGTCCACGGAGCGCAGACTGAGGTCTCACTCGAAGTAGTATGGGAGGGTGCTAGAACCAGGTTGCCACACCCTAAGGATGTCTGATATGAGGTGATTTGTACGTGGCACAACCTTCACACTTGCTGCACTACGTGCACTAGCGAGCACCTCGCGCCATGTAATACCATCTTTGCACAGTTCTAGCCACATCGTGACCTATGTTATTCACCCAATTATTCCTTAATTAGGTTTTGTTGGTTGATTACTTAGATTACTTTAATATATAAACATTCATACAAGTAATTATCAATGGTGCACAGTAAGTAAACCAAGTAAAAGTAATGCGTAACAGCAAAATACAGATTCATGAACAGACACACAGAGTAAACTTATATTTATTAAGCTATAGGGGTCCACGCACTCATCTGCGGAATATTTTAGGCCTCTACACACTCAGCTGCAAAGCCTCTACCTACTACTATGACCTAGTACACTTCAGATTCACTCTAATCTCAAACCATGCCTTTGTTATTCTATTATTTCTCTGCTTTTTTTAGCTCTCTTTACACTTAGAGCCTCGCTCTATTTATACAACCCCATGGTCCATGGACCATGGGTAGGCCGACACAACTTTACCTTAAATTACAATATTCTAGGTCAGACAACCCTATGAATCATCCTAGACTTCGTGCTCCATGCCCGCAATTTGTGGAGTCTTATAATACAATTGACCAAAACTTGGGCTTTGAGCCCCAAAACATGCTACAGGGGATCCCATGCCCAATAGGCCCCCAACACAATCATCTTGACTCATCCTGAGTCACTCTGCTGGTGTGGCGATTGTGGCACAGAGCTCCTCCAAATGTGCCCGTGCTGCGTGAAGTTCCACAACACATTGTTCTGCCGTCTGCTGGATTTGCTCCATTATTTCTTTTGAATCATCTGTGTTTAACTCATGTCTCTTCTTTTTTACCGGATTCTGGTGTTTATGTTTATAGTCCCTCACCCATGTTTTTCTCCTTGGGTTGAGAAGACTATACTACGGTTGGTTAGTCAGATGGTCATCCCACCTGTGTAGGGCTTCAAGCAACTGTCATTTAATTTTCTTAGGAAGGTTTCTCCATTAAGTTTGACTAGCTAAAACACACCTCTGTCTGTGACCTCTTTTACCACATATTGTCCCAACCAGTGCATTATGAATTTTCCCAAAAAATTTTCGATTTTGTTATCATACAATAATACTAGGTTGTTTACCTTGAAGGTGCACAACTTGATATGGCAGTTGTGCTAGGCTTTTTCACACTACTTTTGTACCTGCTAGTGAAATCCAACCATAAATTGTTCTTCCTCGAGTTCTTCTAGTTGCATGAGCCTTTCTTCTAGGGCTTCATAGTCTGTCATGCCTGTGAGCCCTGTTATTCGCAGACTAGGTACGATGTATTCCATCGGCATGACTGCTTTGGTACCATAGACCAACCGAATGGCGTCTGTCCCATCAATTTCTTGGACATTGTCCTGTACACCCATAACACAGTGGGTACATGTAGGTCCTAGTCATCCTGTTGTGTGTTACATACTTTGGTTAGCACAGTCTCCAGTATTTTATTGAATGCTTCTACTATTCCATTAGCCTGTGGGTGGTATGGTGTACTTTTCTGGTGATAAACACAGAACTCTTCTATGAGTGCACTGATTGTTTCATTTAAGAAATGTGTTCCATGATCGCTCATTAAGATTTGCGGGCATCCAAATCCTGTAAACATGTTTTCGAACAAAAATTTCACAGTCGTGGAAGCCGTGCAATCCTTGACCAATTATGCTTTTGTCCATCGTGTCAAGTACTCCATCGCGAAGATGATGTAGTGTGCACTAGTTTTTCCGTAAGGTCTAAACAGGGCCATAAATTTGATTACCCATTTCTCAAACGGCTGTAGTGTCATTTGGGAATTTAGTGGCCTCTCATCCCTTCATGATGGTTTTCATGTCCTTTGACATATGCCGCGGGCCTTACAATGCACTTTCGAATCCTGGTGCAGGGTCGGCCACCATAATCCTACGCGAAGAATCTTTTATGTAGTTGCGCATCTTGCATAGTGTCCTCCTGCAACACCCCCATGTGCTTCCATGAGGATCTAACCTCGTTCAAATTCAGGTACGTATCTTCACAATATCTTATTGTTTCCCATCTTGTAGAGGTTCCCCGCGATGACAGAAAAGTCTGTCGCACGCACCACCAATTCCTTCTTCTGTTGGATTGGGTACCCCTTCAGCACAGTCCGCGCTGTTAGAAATTGGGTTATATCTTCGAAGTGTTCATCTGTGACGCGTACTACAAAGAGATATGAATAAGGTAGTCCCTCCTCTGAATTTGTTGGTTCCTCGCCCATCTCAATTCGTGACAAGTGGTCTGGTCCTACATTTAAGCATCCCAGCTTGACTATTACCTCAAAATCATATTCTTGAAATAGTCAAATCCATCTGCATATGCGCCCCCCCAATACAGGCTTGTTCACCAAGTATTTCAATGTGGAGTGGTCGGTATACATCTTGAAATCTTCGCCCAGTAAATAGCATCGGTATTTCTGGAGCGCATACACCATTGCCAACCACTCGTGTTCAGTGGTAGAGTAGTTCTTTTCTGCTTTGGACAATCTTCGACTCGCAAATGTGATTGGGTGATCGACACCCTCCGCGCCCTCTTGTTTGAGTACAGCTCCCAACCTGATACATGATGCATCAACATGTACATGAAATTCCACATCCCATTTCGGGAAGACTAAAATTGGTGCGGAGGTCAATTTCCTCTTCAAGACATCCAATCTCTTCATGAAATCATCATTCCAAGAATATGTCGCATCTTTTTTCAATATTGTTTCCATCGACGCAGTTATTTTCACATAACTCTTGATAAACTTTCTATAGTATCACGTGCGCCCCAAAGTAGCAGGTAATTGTTTGACACTGCGCGGTGCTTCCAGATTCAAAATAACCACAATCTTCATAGGGTCCATCATCAGACCTTGTTTGCATACCACATAGCCTAGAAGGTTTCCAAATGGAATGAGGAAGGTTCACTTTTTAAGTTTCAGCGCAATCTGATGCCAATGACAAGTATCCAACATCAAATGTAAGCTCACTACATGGTTCTTAGCTAATCGAAAGATAGTCCAATTGTCCAGGTCGATCTCCAAGAACTTGTGGATGTATACTTTAAACATTGTCACCACTATGTGCGAAAATATTGTTAGCGTGTTCTTCAGGCCAAAGGGCATAACGGTGTACTAAAATCAGCCCCATTCTGTTACAAAGGTTGTTTTCCTCCTATCTTCTGGCGCGATCTTGATTTGATGGTACCTTGAGAAGCCATTGATGAATGGGTAAGCTTCCTGAATGCCAACATTCTCTAATACTTCATCTTTGAATGGTGTCAAGAATGGATCATGATCACAGGCATCATTAATCTTTCCGAGGTCCACGCATATTCTTATTTTTCCTTTCTATTTTTTCTCCTGCACTACCATAGGACTCTTCCACTGGTTCAATATTTCTGGCTGCGAGCATTTTCTCTAATTTTTCATAGACATTTTCTTTATACTTTGGGTTCAAGTGGTAAGGCTGCTCCTTAACTGGCTTCGCGTCCAGTTTCAAAGTGATCTTCATCATCCCTAAGTCACCAATGATCCCTTTTAAGTCCGTGATTTTTGTCGGGCACAAGTCTTGGTATTCGCGGAGTAACTCAGCGACCTTATCTACCATAGCATCATCCCAATAGTCTCCAAGCATCGCATACTTCAGCTCCGCTTTTGTGCCAATGTTTACTTTCTTTGTTTTTAGCAGTGCAATGATGTCAGGATCCACAATTGATGGTCCTCGAACCTCGCAACAGCCTTCAGTTTCTAGAATATTAATATTTCGGGGGTCGTCATCATCCTCCTCCACCTACATGTTATAACACTCCAGTGCACTACTTAACTGTATTGCCCATTCTGACTGAATTACTTCCATTGGTTGCTGTGGTATTTTAAAGATAGCGGCTTTCACTGCTTGTAGCGCATCGTCCATAGTATTTGAACAATGATCTTCAAATGTGAATGTTAACAAGAATCCCTCACCCAAGATATACCATTCTCCTATACCATGTCGGAGTTCTGTCTCAGTATACCAGTTCATGGGTATGACATCCAGGGTATGGTAGAATAAGTGTACCCATTCAGGCTGTCGTTCTTCCCCATAGACCTTGGTCCATTTTGTAAGGTGCATGTGTGGGTCATCTCATCCATCGTATTTGGCTTCCAACCATAGTTGTTGTTTCCCAAATTGTAGGCGCATCATCCTTCTACATCGGGGCCAGTCCCCAAAATTTCCTTGATGTGTACCCCGCCATCATGCGAGTGTTGCGTGTAGTGCCCGTTTCAATGCATCGAACCGTTGTTGTGCCGATACTTCTCTTTCAAATTTTCTTAGGAATTCATCCACCATGGTCAATCCATCATATGTTAGCAGCTCTCTTGCCTCTATTGTCACACAACGTAATGATCTAACCATCATGTCATAATTCAATGTCGTCACTTCGTGCAACCGATTCTGCCATTGTTCTACTTCTTCATCTAAATCTGTAGTGCAGAAGCTTTCACACTCCAATAAAATCATCCCATCTGCAGTTAGATTCACCAAATCCTAGTCTCATGCAGTTATCTTGTAAATACAATCAAGTTCATCGTCACTATCATCGTCATGCACTAGTTCAGTGTAGCGCGCTCCTTCAACTGGATCCAGTGGGACTACTATGCATAGTGACTTTTTCTTGAAGATCATTTTGCGCTTCTTTAGGTTGATGACTCTATTCATATCGGTGGCCCAGTCTATTCCTAACGGCGTAGGATATGGATTATTGTCATCGACAATCTCTATTACTTCAAAATATTCCTACATACTTGCACCTTCAATATCAACTGTTACCCCTTGCAACATTCCCATGGGAAAAATCTTCTATTGGTTTGCCATTCATAAGTGAATATGGGACCATTGTAGTGTGAGAATTCCCATGCGTTCCCATGTTTGCTTTGGTAATACATTCACATCCAAACCTAGATCTAGGATTACCTAATCCATTTCATACTCACCAATCTATTCAGTTAGCCTCATTTCACTTCCAGTGTGCAATGCATGCTTCCCTAATTTTCTTACTACATGTAGTTCTCTAACCAAGTGCACCCGGTGATTAGTTCCTGTAGTCCTTTAACTTCCTTGTTGTCGTGCAACAGTTCAAGCATGTCTCTAGAAAGGTAGTGAGCATTGAAGGATCCATTCTTGGCTCTGGTTCATCCTTACTACCTGAAGTGGAGGCTTCCACGAAGCTCTTCTTAGCTTCCATGAATGTCTCCTTTGCGTGTTCTAAGTCAGACTCAAGTTCCTTTGCAAGAGCCTTACAAAACTATGTACTTTCCTCTGGCTGCTTCCCTATATCCTCTCCCATGATTGTACCTCTCTTGAGCATCATGTTTACATTTGGGTCCTCCTCAAGCAGCTTAGACCTCATCATTTGCATATTCTGAGTCGAAGGAGGATGGAATACCCCTTTTTCGTCCATCCTCATGATCAACGTAGGAAATTCTATTGTTTCATGATCAAACTGAGCACAATACCTATAGGATATCCTCATTGGGTTGGTACAATTGCACGCATAGTTCCCTGGTCCTCCGCAATTCTAAAAAATTAATTGTCCGCAGCCCCTTCCTGGTCCCATTCCACCTCGTCCTTGACCTCACCACTGAAATATAGAACGTGCCATCCTTGCATCTTGGTCGAGGGCTCACGTTTCAGTCTGCATCCTATAGGCAAGGGTTTGATTCATCATTAGCTCGTAACTCTGGTAGGTGCACTCATCGTGGCCTACTGACCTACAAAAATTACAAAATAGTTGTTAGGGTGTTTGTGTATACTTCTGCAACAAATGACAATTATACATCATGTGTTTCCCTCCTATCTGACAGATCGTGCACCATAAAGAAAGTGTCATGCTCAGCCCTGCCTATGCCTCTAATATCAATGGCATTGGCCCTCCTCCTGCCAAGTAGTTCATGAACACTAGGCAGTGATCCGTGTCATGGACCTGGCCTTTGCATTTTGTGCACCATACTTCCTCGTTTTATCACTAAAAAAAAAAAAAAAAATTCTAATATTTTAGAAAGCTAGTATGGTTCCAAAGTTTTATGTTAGTCTTGGTCAAGTCATTTTTATTGTTTTGTTTAGGAAGTCTAAATCATAGAGTGGAGTCTTGTTCCCATCATCAAATAAAGTAAATAATCTTTTCTTACCTATCATTGATCCCTCATTATTTCAAAAGTGTCACGTGTTAAGGCTGTTTTAAATTCGACATGCGCTACGAAATCACCTAGGAGTTTTCATAGCGCAAAACCCAGAAAATACACTATGTGCACTACGAAATCAGGGATTCATAGTTAGGAGATTTCGTAGCGCAAAACCCAGAATTTGCACTGGCTGTGCTATGAAATCAGGGATTCATGTCATATCTTGTCTAGCTATCTAATCCATCAAAATATGTTAATGTTTCATCACCATGTGTCAGTCCATGAACCTTGTTTATCACATGCAGCCATTCATTCTCATCATTAGATTCATTAGGGGTCTTGTTCACACTCTTTTCAATTTCAAAAAGGGTAAGGTAAGGTGAGTTGGTCTTAGTATTTTCTGTGTTCCTTCATGCATAAGAAGACAATTAGCAAGCTCAAGGACCAGAATTCTTTGAAAGCTCAACTGAGGCAGTTCTTTGTTTCAAGCTCAAGCAAGGCAGTTTCCAAACTAAGACAATGTGGGTTCTTTCAAGTCTCACTGCAGGTGTCTCACAGAAATGTCTGAAGAAAGGAAAAATCATAGATTAGGTTGGTCTCTTAGAGTTGAGCCTGAAGGCTTAGATGTTCTCACGAGGAACAGAGAGGTTGAACATGCATTCAAACAGGTGGGTTGTTGGAGATTCCGTGAAAAACTTCATGGTGGTAACATTCAAGTAACCAAGGACTTTACCTTCAATTTCACCCGTTCGAGTTCAAGGGTTGGAGTGCTAGAAATACCAGTTTCTCCTGAGGTTATATCTACAGTCACAGAGATTCCTAGAGGCCAGGAGAGATAGTTCAAGAAATTCAAATTTGAAATGGCACCCTGCAAAGAATTTCTGAAGCTAGAATTCATAGGTTCGGACTTAACCAAATCAGTGCCCAGAAGCTATGTAAAAGATTCATATCCCAACTTGTTGTCATGCATCCAAAGATATTTTACCTGTGAAGGGAGATACCATAAGGTGTACTCTTACCATTTTAAGCCATTTTAAGCTTCTATTACATTTCACTGGAAACATATCCCTAGACTTACCTTTTTATCTGTTTCATAGCTTAGGAAAAATGTCTGATAAGGTTCAATTGAAGAAAGAAGCTTGTGAAAACTTAGTGTTCCATCATGGGTTGATCAAGTTAATTGTTTTACATGAGCTTCAAAAGATTGGAAGATAATGGTCTACTTTCTTGTTTATGACAGGCTTTAGAGCTGAAATAGGACTTAGCCCTAAGGCTAAGGAAATATCTTCACTAGTAGTAAGTCATCAGGAGGAAGCAAGATCAAGTAGGTTTGTGAAATTGAAAGCCAGAAAGTAGGTGAAGGAGCCTATGACACCACTAATAGTTCAAGATACTCCTCAGCAGTCATAAAAGAAGAAAGTTTAGATCAAGGAGGTGGTACAGAGCATTCTATTGATAAAATTGTCCAAAGACGAGTAACCATAAGTCAATTAGCCAAGGAAAAGGGGAAGACAATGACTGTTGATGAAAGCCCAGTGTCAAAGGGAAGTTTGAATGATATCCTCCAAGCTATTGACTTAGAAGAGACCTCTCTGGTCCAAGTAGATTTACTTGAAGTAGATAAGCATAAAACAAAAAGAGTTAAATCTTCTAGAAAGCTTCAATTTGATGACCAGGTCTGAGAGTTTCTCTTCAAGCCAAGAAGACTTGTGACTAGACATTTAAGAAGGTTACAAGAGGTAGAGGCAGAAGCATGTGAGACAGGGGAGGTAGCAGAGTTCCTTGAAGAGCCTGTGGTTCCATCTGTACAATCATCACTAGTGCACAAAGATGACAGAGGCAAGCCAATTATCACTCATGAGGAATAATGTAGCTTTGTGGAGGTCAAAAAGAAATTGGTGTTTGCCAATATTGAGATTGCCCAACTCAAGGAAAGGGAAAGGAAACATGCAGTTGAAAATGCAAATGTCAAAAGAGTAAAAGCCATTTGGGAAGATAGAAAATCTCTAAGATATGAAGTAGTGGGCAGTCATGTTCAATATTTCACTTGGACCGTCCATGCAATAAAAGAGGCAAGATATGTTAGAAGGGTCAATGAAAAATTAAGAACTAAAATCCGAATGATGAAAAGACAGATTGAAGATTTTAAGATTCAACTGAATGAACCAGAAGAACAGTTTCAACATAAATGAACCTGACAGTAAGTGAAGAAATTTTGACACAATTTTGATGCGAAACTTACTTTTTGAAGATTGAAGATTATTTTTGGATGGACAATGTCAGTTTTGTTTGGCCCATTAGCATATGGAGAAGCCATTAAAAATCCAAAGAATTTCAAAAACTGTGTTTTTGACTCACATAGCTGTTTCGTAGTGCGCTACGAAACTACTAAAGGTGATATATAATGCACAGCAGTTTCGTAGCGCGCTACGAAACTACTAAAACTGCCAGTTTTTTTTTATGGATCAATATTGAAATGAAATGGGGACCATTATGAAAGTATGCTACTGTAGAGACACAAAAATACCACTATAGAAGTTTTTAACCTTAAGCAAAGACAAATTCAAGAGATGAGGAAAATATGGAAACTCCAAACCCTGCGCTATGAAAATAGCAGTCATTTCGTAGCTCAGATAGTTTGTCAGGCTTCAAGCAACATTCAAGAGCTTTTTGTCTTAACATGAGTTTATGAGAAGGATATGTGTATCAATTCAATGCATAACATGTGATTAAAGGAGAGAATATGGTCAATAGACTTCAAGGAACCTCCTTGGAGGGCAAAGTAGAAATACAGGGGTGGTTTCCTAATATCCTGGAACAGTTAAAGGACAAGCAATCAAAGGCCAGCATGGAGTTTAAAGTCATCACTTAAGCCAAAGATGAAGAAGAAAAACTGTCAAAGAACAGGTTTATTTCATAGTCAAGGTTGTTGCTAGCATAATAAGGAGTTACACTCATAATTGTATTAGGTCTCCAGGACTGCTAGTTAACAACTAGTTGTAATTAATAGTTTTTTTAAGGATCAGTAGGTGTCAGGTCAAGTGAAATTCGAATTCCCCTCATGCTGGAGGAAGGAATCCAAGCTTGTAATGAAATGATATATATGACAAGAGATGTAAGGCACCAGGGGTTGGAACTTTTTGTGAAAAAACACTCATATTATGTCATTTTAGAAGACTGTTTTTATGAAATACAGAATTTGGCTTTACTTCTCAGGATTCAGAAAGAGTTCAATGCTTGCTTGTTTTTATGATTGTCCTCATTTCCTCATTTACAGTAGTATGAATGTATGTTACTTAGAAGTCATTGTCAATGCTCTAACTTCCTTCATGCATTTGTAGGCTGTGTTTCCTACATGTTCTTATGTGTTAACTAATATATTGAACTCTTGATGCCATGGCTTCCATGTTAAGCTAATATTGTTATCATATTAAACATTTTCTGACTCCATAAGCCCAATGGATGTTTATTGACTTTGTTTCAACCATTCACACTCCTTCATTTGTTTTATAGAGTTAGCCATCTAATATTTTACTAAAATCTTTAACCTAGTGAGAGAGCCCTCTCAAGTTCAGGAGGCTAAGCCTCAGCCATAAGTTGGTTTGAAATAGTTACTCAAGGTCTTCTTGATCAGGAACCTATCAGGGTTAGGTTTTATGATAACACCTCGCATGCCTCTGGCCACGGTGCCCTCTACTGCTTCAATCTTTGCATTTCCAAACATAGATTCTGTAGCCGTGCATAGATTTGTTAAACTCCCAACCCAGGCTCTTGAATCGGGGTCTCATGTAATCTCATTGCCATTTTCAACGCTTCACCCCAGGTAGAAAGTTTCTGCTTTGACATCATTGTCCTCAAGTGTGATGTTAGAGATGCTACAAACCATGTGCGATGATGTCCATATGTCAACATCATATGGCTTCATGGATCATACTCTTCAACCATTGATCTAGATCCCAGGGAGTCTCGCCCGAGAGCATCGTGATTTCTTTAAACCTGATGATTGATTGTGTTTCTGACTTTGTCATGCTAAATTCCCTATTCAGTGCATTCTGTATCTCTGCTATCCCTATGTTTGGGTGGTTGTTAGAGTGCTTGATATACCATGTTAATGCGCAATCCTCCATTATGTTCACCAATGTAGCGTTCTTAATATTGTCATCCATGAAACCTTGTGCTTCCCATACTGCTCTTACCATGAACTAGA
The DNA here is from genome assembly GCA_000404065.3 of Pinus taeda. Classification (NCBI taxonomy): domain Eukaryota; kingdom Viridiplantae; phylum Streptophyta; class Pinopsida; order Pinales; family Pinaceae; genus Pinus; species Pinus taeda. The sequence goes on from APFE030879621.1 coordinate 200,656, forward strand.
ATTGGTCCAGATCTTCATTTCCTACCCCTCTGAATACTGGTAGTTTGATCGCGCTCGCCATACTACACTATGGAGGTGGTGGAGGTGAAGTGGGTGGAGATGGAGGTGAAGGATGCGAAGTGGGTGGAGATGGAGGTGAAGGATGCGAAGTGGGTGGTAGTGTGGTTGTAGGTGGTGACCACGGAATGCGCTGCCTTATCAAGCTGACCGCACTTCTTGGAGAAACCTTAGCGAACTCTTCCTCGCTCTCTCGCAAGAGTGAAATTAAGGGATTGTTTTCTAATTCTTCGCTACATTTTTATATCTTTCTGCTCTGCGTGGTGCCAAACATTAATGTATTCACATGACACATTTTTCACACAATAACATCTTAATCCAAATATTCAAAGACTTAATATACTTATCTCGTGATCCTTTGAGAAAGCATCATTCTGCCTCGTTGTAGCTCACAGTCGTGTCTACTGCAAACTTATTGATAAATCCCCCTATTATCTAGTCGAGCCAATGGTCCAATAGCTCGCGTGATCATATCTTCTGATGCTTCTAGTTTACACACTAATTCCTGGCTAGTCGAGCCTACACCTTCCCTGGCTGTCGGCCAACCTCGTGATCCACTCAGATAGTCCATACGAAAAGGATGCAAAGAAAATCTCATGGATTTCTGTATACATGCAGTGCTCCAACCACTTTTTCTTGGATACTTGTGGAGTTCTGTTTCCCTGTGTCGCAAACTCATGAATCTTCTTGTCCAACCACTCTTCAATTTCCTTCTTTGTTGGGTTCCAGTGGCATGACATTATACATCCCTTATGTAGATCCCGATCCCAACAACGAAACCATTTGTTGGCTTAGTAAGGCTTGACTCAGGTTTAGAAGTGATTTAGCCAAGCAAATCCCAGTACTACTGGCCCTTTCGGCAACAATCCGTGAAGTGCAGACTAAGGTCCCACCCGAGGTAGTATGGGAGGGTGTTAGAACCAAGTTTCCACACCCTAGGGATCTCTGATATGAGGTGATTTGTACGTGGAAAAACCTTCGCACTTACTTTTCTACACATACCAGTGGGCACCCCGCGCCCTGTAATACCATCTATGCACAGTTCTAGCCACAACGCGACCCGTGTTATTGCCCAAGTCTTCCATAATTAGGTTTTGTTAGCTGATTACTTAGGTTAATTTCATATATAAGAATTCATACAAGTAATTAACAATGGTGTGCAGTAAGTAAACTGAGTAAAAGTAATGCATAACAACAAAATACAAGTTCATGAACATATGCACAAAGTAAACTTCTCTTTATTAACTTTCAATCTTAATTACAAACTTGACTCTACTCTACACACTCAGCTGCAGGGGTCTGCGTACTCAGCTATGGACTCTTCTAAGCCTCTGTGCACTCAACTACAGAGCCTTTACCTACTACTATGACCTTGTACACTTCAGATTCACTCTAATCTCAAACCATGCCTTTGCTATTATATTATTTATATGTTTTTTTAAGCTTTCTTTACACTTAGAGCCTCACTCTATTTACACAATCCCATGGTCTGTAGACCATGGGTAGGCCGACACAACTTTACCTTAAATTACAATATTTTAGGGCAGACAACCCTATGACTTATCCTAGACTTCGCGCTCTGCGTTCGCAATTCGTGGAGTCTTACAATACAATTGACCAAAACTTGGGCTTGAGCCCCAAAACATGTTGCAGGGGACCCCATGCCCAACAATTCTCAAATCTCATCATGATGGGGATAGACCATCGCAATTATTAGTCTTCAACAAGGAATTCCTATAAAACACATGTCATCAACTCGTGTTGACTATGTCCTTGCACTTTGTACAAACTTCCCATCGCTCCCACCGATTGAATGATCGGGTGAAGCATTCAGATTGTGTCAATAATGGTAGTTCACCACCGTTGACATCATGAGAAGTTCAATGAACATTATCATTTAGAGGAAGAAAAAGTCGTAACAAGTTTACTGTAGGTGAACCTGCGGTAGGATCATTGATAGCAGGGTTTTTCTTTTTTGATACAAGTCAAGTGGGTTTCAATTGCAATGTGGGCCCATGTGGTGTGTCTCTAGGGGAGCGGTTTGGTGTTTTGCAGGAACATTGTTGGTTGCTTGTCTTGAGGTCACACTTGTTTTTTTGTGTGTGCTTGCAAGCCCATGCTTGTGCTTGTCCCACCCATCCTTATTTTTCTTTCTCCCAATGTGTTTCCGTAGGGGGTTCGGAAGTTTGTTTCTTAGGAGCCCTCTGTGATGATCTGTTTGGCCGGCCATGGTTGCTACAGTTAAGGTGCTTGGGAAATACGATGGATATATTTAGACTCATTCATAGTGACGGTGTTGGTTCTTTTGTTCGTCAGAAGGCATGGGCCAAGGGTGCAAGCCTCCATAGTTGGTTCTCTCGGAAAGGCAGCGGTGGTTTATGTGTTTCTTGGGTGAGTTTTTTCGCTGGTGGTTCGGTCAATGGAGTGGTCGCGCACAAGCCTAGTACCTTAAATCTTCCGTGAGGGGAAATTGTTTGGGTGGGGTCAATATGGGATGGATGAAGAGCAGTTCAACCCATTGGGCTTGTTACACAGTAAAATGTCACTGCCTTCATGCCAGTCTCCCTACTGTGTTGTGAAACCACATTCACCTATACTCATGCTTCTCAAAATGGCTAAAAAACCCTCTTTGCCTAAGTCAAATGAATCATCGCGACTATTAATCAAATAACCGCGCTGACGGGCGGAGGCCAATGTATCTGCTGCACTGCCAGTGCGGAAGCACACGTCTTTTCCGCGCTGGTCTTATTTTACGAACAGCGCACCCTCCTTTTGTCCTTTTCGCGCTAACCAGACCTCCTCTACATCTGATTTGCGATGTCAGCGCGGCAGTTCAGTGTCTCACCCGCGCTGATCCTGTTTGGGCGAATTTGTTCTAACAACCAGCCTTCCAGATCCCTCCAGACTTGGTTGTTAGCATTGT